>JAUTBT010002637.1:0-10008 GCA_032361225.1 Lepetodrilus schrolli | reverse complement strand
TTTCTGACGCGATATTGATAGGATGCGATGTCTGTAGAGTGGCAATGCAGTTACCATCCTTGGTCTTGTCAGTACCAACCAGTGCTCGCAGGTTTACTGCAACATTCAGCGCTATGGATGTTGCTGGTTTCCTCCTCCCCTAAACTGACAAGTCGTGATATAAGTGAAAGAATCTTGAAAGTGACTCTAAACCCCAATTCAAAAAAAGATTTTAAAAATGGGATGTTGCAGGTTTCCTTCTTCCATATACTGACAAGCGAGATATGAGCAAAATAATTTTTAACCCAGCTCTAATCTTCACATCAAGCACAATAATGAAACTCTCCAATGTGTAGTTGGTTGCTCAGATTTGTTTTCAGGAATGGTTATTTATGTTTCAGGAAAGGCTACGAGTGTTTCACAGACGTGGAGAGTATCGAGAGACTCGACCGCGATGCTCACCGAGTGACAGAGATCCTTAGCGACTCTGTGTCAGCCAATGATCTGGATGACGAACATTTACAGCAGCTACGTCAAGATCTTGATTGTCCGGTCGGTTGAAAGTCAAAAGCATACATCTCGCATATCACTGATTATTTGAGACTAAATAAATTTGAGCTGTAAATTAGAAGTGCAATGGTAGAATGTAGGACTTCAAAGCCAAGTTCCCCGGGTTCAAATCCCGTCCTGGGAGCTCGGCATCAATGTTCACGAAAGTTTCCTTTGTGACACAATCATAATAGGATGTGCTGTCTGTACTATGGCAATGTGTCAACTATCTGTGTTTGTGAATATGTAACAATGTGTGTGTTACGGTCAGGATTCGCTCATCTATCCTCTGTGAGGTCTTGATGTATGGACGAAGCAGACAACGCTTTTAGCAGTTGTAGATGTTTATTCTGTGACGCATATAAAACGGGTAGTTGTCGGCATTCGTACTTCGTACTGTCATGTCAGTCGACTAGTAACAACTGGTCTCCTATAGAGAATATGTTATATGTACAAAACATGATTATATACCAGCATAACTACCACAGCAACATGTATGCATATACGAATATGCAATAGTATGTGAATATGTGCAAGGCGATACGCCTGCTAATATATTATATGCATACTGTATAACATAAAGAGATGAAGTATTGATACTTCATTACTTAAAAGGTAGCCATTATGGGAGTTCATTCATTCTATGTACTTGCATTTGTGCGAAATAAGTCACGATTTATAGTGCGAAGTATTTATGTTAAGCATTTAATATCTTGAGAATGCAAAGAATAGATAAATATATGTAAAGTTATGTTTATGTTATGGTGTTGTCGTTACACCAAGGTGAAAAGACCGTACAAATGCTCGTGAAAGGTGGAGGCCCAGTAAAGGTTGAGAAAATATAGCCAAAAGATAGCCAGCTAAAGTATAGCCTGTGACATGTGTATTTCTTCAAATTTAAGTGGATGCATTAACATAAGTCTTTTTATTTCTAAATTTCAGAAACTCACCAGACGAACTTTCGAAGAGTTTAATGTAAAGTACAGTCCAACTGGCAGGACAGTGTTGTTTCCGTACCACAACTTGGAAGGAGAAACAGTCGGGATAAAGCGAATCTCATGCAAAATGGGAGACGATGGGATAATGAAGACTCTACGAGACAACCAGCTACCAAGGTGAGTTTTGATTGAATTAGTGTTTTTCATCACGGTGGGAATATTTCACCCATATGTGAGAAGTCGCACAAACACACTAGGTGAGACAGCAAAATATATACGAGTTCTGGCTGGAGATTATGAAATGTTTTGAGTACAATTTAATGCTTGCGCTCAAATTTTGTATGGGGATTTGTGAACAAATCCTTGATTGAGCATGAGTTTCGTAATCTCGAGGCCCGGCCCTGAAAGTTTGAGTACAATGTCATGCTCAAGCTAAAATGTTATGTGGAGATTTGTGAACAAAACCTTCAGTTGAGCATGAATTTCATAATCTCAATGCCTGGCCCCGATCGTCGCAAATGAGTGAAAGATTCCCGCAGCGACGTTAAACTCCATAATCACTCACTCACTCCCGGCCCCAGAGATTATGAATCGTCATGTATGGGTGAAAGATTCCCGCTGTGACGTAAAACAATAATTGACTCGCACCCGAGATTATGAAACCATTCCAGTACTATTTAATGCTCAAGCTCCAATTTTATATGGGGATTTATGAACAAAACACTGAGTTGAGGATGAGCATACTCAAAAACGTTTTGTAATCTCGGGGCCCAATTTTTAATCGGGCATGGCAATTTTCTGTGGATTTATTTGTCCAGGGGTCGATCTTTTTGCCCTGAACGTGGCTTGGGGCCTGCAGCTCTGCCTTGTTTTCCGCTGAAATCACAATTGTCTGTTTCCATGCCAGTGTAATGAATTTGATCATCATCTTCCTATTCACACAGATCTGGTGTCCTCGGCTTGTTTGGTTGGAGTACTGTGACCAGCGACACTACAGATATCGTCTTGACGACCAGTGAATTGAACGCCATGACGGTATATCAGGAGACACAAATCCCTGCTCTGTCGCTGCCTCGGGGTTGCCTGGTCCTAGCTCAGGAGGTGGGATATGTGGGGTCTGTCGTAGTCCTAGTGTTGACTATTACATGCCCAGTAGAGAGACCACTGCTTGTCATTATTCTCTTATAAATTTGAACACTCTAATATTTAGGACACTTTAATTTCTTGTCAAAAATCAATTCTTTATTTATGATCCTAAAACTATGTTGCTACATTTCAAACATATAGATTCAAATCCTTGCCCGGCATCAATGTTCACGGAAGTTACCTTTCTGACACAATATTAATAGGATGCACTGTCTGTAGTGTGACTGCAGTTATCATCCTTGATCTTGTCAGTATCAGCTAATGCTCGCAGGTTTACTGCAACATTTAGTGCTACGGATGGTGCAGGTTTCCTCCTGCCCTAAAACTGACAAGCTGTGAAATATGTGAAAGAATCTTGAAGTGGCTGTAAACTCCAATCCAATAACAACAACGAACAATACTTATAGATTTTTTCATCAATAATGAATATATAAATATGAAAGTGTTGGTAAAAGACAGTAAATTAAAAAAATAATTTAATTCATAATTCATAAATATATGAAGGACAAGCATTTTTAATGTTGGTAGTTTTCTGATAATTAAAACAGCTAAGAAGATTAGTTTATTTTGTTACCGTTTGAATTACGGTACTAGAAAAATCATGTTTTATCGCGTCGTTACCAGGTTCTACCGTGTCTGGAGAGGTTTACGAAGATTCTTCTGTGGTTTGGTGATGACATCCGAGCTTGGGGAGCTGCCAAGCAGTTTGCAAAGAAGCTTAACACCAAGAGGTGTTATGTTATCAGGCAAGTCTATAATCAATGCTGCATTTGTTTAATGCTTACAGGCATACAATCACTGTTTGTTGAAATATTTCACGGTAAGATGATTTTTACCTGAAAGTACGTACACTTGATTTGTCTACACAAGTATCTTGGGAAAGCTACATTTTCTGCATGTCCCACTAGTTTTCAATATTTTCATATTTTATTTATTTGTTATCTTGCAGTTGTTAATACAATCGTTTTCATCGAGCTGCTAACTTCTCTGATAAAATGACTCGTCATGTATGAGTGAAAGATTCCCGCTGTGACGTAAAACAATAAATCACTCGCTGATAAAATGAATGATAGATTTGGTTCAAGTGTAAACAGAAAATGGAAGTTCTTCATTCGAAAGTGCAACTGATTTTCTGCATCATGAGTAAAGAGTCCATTGTTGTCCATCGATGTGAATGAACCATATTACCATTTGATCGGGGAAGAGATTTCTTGAGGTACAAAACCATAATACGTATGCTAAGTGAATATACGTTACATTAATGACTCCAATTCAGTCCCAATTCTACCACTTTTAAAGAAAAGTAATGGGGACAACCCATTCACAACGTCCACAATTATATTTGAATGTATGATTGCAGGCCCACGGCCGAGGATCCGAGTCCGATCACAGCGCTGAAACAAGGACTACGTCTGAAAAGCATCCTGTCCCGGGCCAAGCCCATCAGTCACAAGTCCATCGTGTCTTTCTCACAGCTCAGGCAGGAAATCTTCTCGGAGTTGGCCCACGTGGAACAGGTCGCAGGGGTCAAGGTCAGTAGACATTAAGTTCCCTTTCAGGATATGTTGTCATGTATGGGTGAAATATTCCCGTAATTCAGAATTTCTAAGAGTTGTGAAGTAGTTTAAAGCGAGGTGCCTGAAACGGCATTAATCCACAAAATACATTACTAATTTTGCCCATGATCCAGTCTTTTTTACTCATGATGTAATCTTTTGCCAGAATTTTATGTCCTCTAAATTAAAATGAGAACACCCCAAGAGGGCCTCAAAGATCAAAATTCACCTTCATGGTGCATGTCTGTCTAAATGAAACTCTGATATAGTCGTTGGTGTCAAGTGGATATTATTCTATTACATTTAGACCCCACTGCTGTAGATCTAATTTTACCCATGGGGAAAATGGTTGCATGTTGTATTAAGCAATAATTAATTCATTTGTTCACGAGTTGATTTGTTTGCTGCAGTGGCGCCGCTACCCGGCCTTGAACCGTCTGCTGAAAGGTCACCGGAGAGGGGAACTAACTGTGTTCACTGGACCAACTGGATCGGGGAAGACGACCTTCATGAGCGACTACTCGCTGGATCTGTGCATGCAGGGGGTAAGTCATCCTTGAAATACAGACTATTATTCCTACTTAACATCCATCAAATGCCCTAGGATATATGCTTATTTGGACCTCCATTTTTGTCCAGAGAGGCTTGACTGAATATAATATATTTAAAATATCAACCAGTCGGAGAGCTCCTAAGTTTAGGTCCAGAAGGAACGTAGTCGGCAATACAATTACGGCAAAATTGGCAGCGTGTAACAATATCATATTGTTAAATTAATGTGATGATTACACGCATGAAATATTGTATTTTTGTGAAAGCCTAATATGTTAATGATGGCTTTCGACATTTCAGGTAAACACCATGTGGGGAAGCTTTGAGATCAACAATGTCCGGCTGGGAAAGATGATGCTGACTCAGTTTGCTATGTGAGTTGCTTTATTGTCATCCTGGCTTTTAGTCTGAATAGCCGGAAAACCATAAACAGATTTGGCAGTCTATATTTTACAGCAATCTGTATCTGTATGATGCTGAAGAAAATTGTGTAAAATGCCCTAATCACAAAGCAAATTTTCAATGAGTTTACGCGCTACACAGTCACATTTACACTGAATGTTTTCTTAGACTTTCTCTTTGTATAATTTGTCCTCAGTTTCATGAAAGTCATGAGCAGTAATGTAACCTCATCACAAAACACATTTTTGATGAATTTACCTGCTTCAATCACTTTTGCTTTACCTGCTTTTCTAAGACATTCTTGATGTAAAAGTTGATAATTTTCAGGAAAAACATGAGTAAAAATCTTGTGGAGTTTGATATGTGGGCCAACCAGTTTGAGGAGCTGCCCATGTTCTTTATGACCTTTCATGGTGAGGAGAGCATAAAAAAAGTTATCGAGGTAGGTTTACGTCTTCCACTAGTCTGTATCGTTGCAAATGGGTGAAAGATTCCCAGAGCAACTCCATAATCACTCACTCACTCCACTAGTCTGTGTACAACAAGGTTAACTGCAACACTCTTGTACTATGGGTAGGGTTGGATGGTAGCGCAATAGTAGAATGTTGGACTTTGGAGCCAAATACCCCCAGCATCAATGTTTGCAAAAGTAAGCTTTCTGATGCGATCTTGATAGGATGTAATTTTTGTACCATGGCAATGCAGTCTTGGTCTGTCAGTACCATTCATGCTTCTTCATTTTTAAACGCATATCGTAAAATAATTAAATGTTTAATCGTCACAAATAGGTGAAAGATTCCTGCAGCAACGTTAAACTCCATAATCACTCACTCACTCATTGTCAGTACCAGCCAGTGCTCACAGGTTTACTGCAACATTCAGTGCTACGGATGTTTTGGGTTTCGTCCTGCCCTAAACTAACTTATCTAAGTCAAAGAATCTTGAAAGCAGCTTTAAACCCCAATTTACAAAAATAAAAAAGCTACATTGACACATATTGCTGTCCAAATATTTTAAAATAAATTATGGACTTGTCATTTCAGACCATGTCCCATGCGGTGTATGTCCATGACATAGCACACGTGATTGTGGACAACCTCCAGTTCATGATGGGCATCAACGGAGACATGACCGACCGCTTCACCAGACAAGACATGATCATCTCTGCGTTCCGCCGCTTTGCCACCAAAATGAACTGCCATGTGTCCCTCGTCATTCATCCTCGGAAGGTACGAGTTTTTTTTCGATTTGATGCCCCTTTTGTGGTATTTGATATGTGCATCCAAGTGCTTTATAAACATGTTTTTTTAGCAATTGGTGAATAATACGCCAGCTCGGTTCCGAATACACGTGCCTTGCCAAAGGTGAAAACACATGAACAACAAGTGTCTGAGGTGTTGTAATGCTACTAATGCGTGTTTATCATCCATTTTACGTTACATGTTTGTATTAATATGTTGGTTGTAATAAGCATTTCAATAACATTATATTATACTATAATGTGCTTGCACCTTTGACACATGCATGTGCAGAATGCATGTATTTGAAACTCCCGGGCTGGCTTATTTTTCGATATTGTAAACCAGGGCATGGCCTGCAGTTCCTGTATCTCGGCCATTTCTCATTTTCATCATCGAGTTATTGCATGGTTGAACTATTGCAGTAATGATTGTTACCTTTGACCTGATCGTTGTAGGAGAAGGATACAGAAGATCTGACGACTGCCTCCATATTCGGCAGTGCCAAGGCGTCCCAGGAAGCTGATAATGTCCTCATCCTTCAGGACAAGCGCCTCAGCTCGCTGCGAGGACGAAAGTACATACAGGTGAGGTACATACAAGACCTCATTACAAGCTGATGTAATTGAAAAACTCTTTAAAGCAGCTCTATAATAATTATTCCCTGGTTTACGGATCTGCTGACCCGATTTTTCCACTTTGGAAAATAGAAATAATTATTAATTTAATTAAATTCTGCCAACAGTTTATAATAAAGGAATAAGTCTTATAAATCCTCATTGGACATGAACAAAGACTGGCAGGTAATGGTTGACACAAAGCCAATTTGATTGCTTACTGGTTACTGGTGTATATATATATATATATATATATTATAAATTATAAATTATAAATTATAAATTAGACTTTTGATATATATATATATATATATTGACTGGCCAAAATATCGAATTATATTTGTTTTCGTTTCCGACCACCCGAGTGATCACATAAAGATCTATAAACAAGGCAATCAAATAACAAATAACTATTGCCTAACCTGAATTTATCTTCCAGGTGACCAAAAACCGGTTTGACGGGGAACTAGGCATTGTGCTGCTGAAGTTCGACAAAGAGTCTCTCAGTTTCACCATTAAAGACAAGCCAAAGAAAGTTGATGGAAAGAAGGACAAACACGCAGTGGATGAAATGCCAGTTGAAGATGAGATTCTATACACGCACCATGAAGACTGATCTGCCAAGCAAGATATGTGTTTGTCTGTGTCTCTCGTTTGTCTGTCTGTATGCATGCATCCGTACGTGTGTTTCCGATGTTTATAAAGCCAAAGTTTGATATTATATATTTTAGAAATTGTTTACACCCATATATCTTTCAAGGGTATTAAATTCAAGGAATGAGTTATGCATATGTATTCTGGTATGTATATGTCATGGAATTTTTGTGTTTGTTTTTGATACTAAGTTATGTGCCATTTCCTTGTCGTATTTGTATTTGTTAACCAAAAGGGCATTTATGTGGATCTGACAAATTAAAGGAAAATTGGGTTATCAACTATTTCAAATATCCTTTTGCAAGTCATTACTGTTCCCGTATTCTCTCTGGTGCAAGAAAAGTCTAAATTCCTGATTTTCTAAATTTAGACTTGAAATTCTCTGGCAAGATCCTGTCACCATGTCTTAATACTTCTGTAAAATTATTTTAAAAACAAAACTTGTTAAATAGTTCTTCCCCAAATGAACGGTAAGATCAGTAACTTATGTTGTCACCTCTGACTGGGTGGATCCATAACCACTTATTCATTGCCATGCATTACATTTATAATAACAATGTTCTTTTCGTAAACTTAGCCTGTCATCTCAATGTGCATTATTCTCTAGTTCAGAGAGTCTACTGATGGGGGAAATCCTAGATTACTAAACTTAGCTTCAGGGACTCCTATCCCAAGATCCCCTGCCCACCGCACATGTGCAGCCGGTACCCAACGTACTTCCTCTTTTCCCTGTCAGTCTTAACGGATAATACATAAAAAGGGTCTACTAAGAGCTGAGTATCGCCACTCTTGCCATGTCCCGTACAAGACCTTTAAACACCAATAATCATCATATAAACACATAATCTAGCATTCCCCGATAAAAGTAGCGTATTTCTACCTATATTTTCGCTAAAATTATCCTCAACCATTATCTAGCGGCTGTACCTCTGTTACACATGTGGTTGTTTACATCAGGCTAACTTCATGCTCAACCTTATACCTATTCTCCTTAGCATTTCTCCTTCCTATAGGTATGTTTTCCCAACATCCCTAAGCTAGGTTTATGTCCTATTCAGCTATTTTAGTTTGCTATTACGCTATCGCTGTTATGGTTGTAGTCTTTTTAGTACATAGTCAGGTATTTTCTGAGTAAGTGAATTATTGTTTAATAATCTTTCACCCATACGTGACGATTATTTAATTAATTATGCAATATGAACAAGTTAAAATTAAATGCAGCATGAAAAACATAGGTTTACTGCAACATTGAGCACTACGGATGTTGCAGGTTTCCTCCTGTGAAGTAATCTTGAAATCGACTTTAAACACCAATTAAAAAAACAAAAACACTGTAAAACGCTTTATTTTCGCGGACATAAATTAGTCGCAAATGCTATTATTGACATATTCACGAGAATGAAATTACGCATACATTGGTGGATTGAAAAGTAACCTGCACCGACCTCGCGTTAGAGACAGGCCTGCTGGATGGGGTCTTTACCCCTTGTGAAGAGGTCCGACTGAACTTTTGTGCGCCCCTTTGTTTTACCCTTGGAGCGCTGTGAAGACGATGTCGAAGATTGTGTTGTTGATTGGGATGAAGATTGTGAAGACAGAGATTTCACAAACTTGTAGACAGAGAACACTGAGAAGCATAAGCTATGGATTTATTTGTTGATCGTTTAGCAGAATCTGATGTTGGGCGTGGTTTGTTGTTAGGTCTTGAAGTTAAACTATGTGTTTGTGGTGGCAGTTTTAGTCTGAGGCTGTGCTGGATTGGTCTGCGCAACCTTAAAACTGGTGTGGACATGGGAATTTTGGTGTTTACCCATGTTGTTAAGAGTCCGGACGTTGACTGCGTGTGGACACATTTCACAATGTTAGAGTACGATATTTGAGGTGTTGAAGAAGACGTGTAGATTTTCCTGGCCTCACTCATGTTTTAAGCGGTTGATTGCTGACTCGTGGATCCACTGCTTGGATGAAGGCATTTGATCGCCTTTACAGTTGCAGCAGTAATGTGAACTGCTGCAACTGTCGCTGTTATGCTCCTTGGAACAACAGCGGCGACAGGCTGGAGCATTTTTGCCTGTTCGAGTACCATGCCCATATATGCATTTCTGACTCGCTCACTGTGACAGCACACAGTGTCTAGCCTGTCCAGGCTAAGCCACGTAACTGGAGAATATTTTGAGAAAAAACAGCGATTTTCATTTGCTCGATGTTAGAGACTACGATCATCACTACCACTGTTTTTTTTAAAATGGTTACGTAAAATGTGAAAATCTCTGTCAGTTTTTAATATATTTAAGCTAATGATCAGTGGGTGTTTGTTGCGACCATGTAGAGTATTCGTAGTTAGTTTGGAAGCAATCCGATGACGGATAGCCGTACA
>JAUTBT010002636.1:0-10008 GCA_032361225.1 Lepetodrilus schrolli | reverse complement strand
ACTCCTTGTAGCGCTTAGAGCATGCACTAGTGGGTGGATTTAGCGCTTTACAAATATCCATATTATTATTATTATAATGATGAATAATCAGCCGGGTAAAAAAAAAACTACATCAGAGAATTTTGAGTTAGTCCCAAAAATCGCATTCTGCTTCCGGACTATATTCGTTATGTATAAGATTAAACTACAGCAACTGAAAAATAAAGTTACAAGTAACTATGCAATTTGAATCTGAATTAGTGACATGTCAAGTACTCGTATTAAGATTTTGTTTGATCTTAGGTGTAATGTATCAACATAATTTTAATTAAATAATATGCTAATATTTGAATGATTAAATTATATAATGCTAATTATTTGAGACATGCTATACAGAAACAAGCTTTACGATGGCATAGCCATCACGACAATGCTATTGCAATTAATAATAATGTTTGGACAAGGGTATTTTCGTAAATTCACGAGGAGCATTATATTCTACCGACAGCTAGTGCTATATCAGGGTATCGTTTCTCGAGGCTCTCATAATGAGACCATAGCGTTCTCGTAAGTACCCTGTCGCCATGTATAAGAGATATTTAAGGCCATAGTTATTTGATTCCCTGGTTTACGGATCCGCCGACCCGATTTTGTCCAGTTTGGAAAATAAAAATAATTATGTTTTATTATATTCAGCCGACAGTGTACTAGATTTTAGAAAATAATAATAATAAATGGTAAAGGAACAAGTTGTATAAACCATCATTGGGTATGAACAAATACCGACAGACAATGGTTCTGAAGCCAATTTGATTGTTTACTGGTAAAAATGTAGAACAAAAGTATAATTTATAACAATTACTTTTATTGACAAGCATAACGTTGAAAATAATTGTGCATTCAAATCTGAACAATTTATATGCACTGGTGTTAATAAAAATTGTTGACAATTATATCTATTTTCTGTCAACCGGCCATTCATAATTTCCAATTTATTTTTATTTTTATATTGGACCCGACCGACTGGCAAACATATCAAATTATATTGATTTATATTTTCGACCGCCCGAACCAAAATGATCACAGAAAAATCCGTAAACCAGGGAATCAAATAACTATGGCCTAATTATTGTAAACACCAGTACACATAGGTTATTAAATTTTATTGCTTGTCAATAGCAGTAACTGTTATAAATTATATTTTTATTTTACATATTTACCAGTAAAAAATCAAATTGGCTTCAACTTTGTGTCCACCATTGCCTGCCAGTCTTTGTTCATGTTCAATGATGGGTCATATAACATTTTCCTTCACCATTTAATATCATAATTTAACAAAAGACTTGTGCACTGTTGGCGGAATATAATAAAAATAACAGTCTGTGTCACACCTTGGTTCTCACCCAAATACTCCTATTCAAAATATCACCCTAGAGCAGATAAGCAAGTCTAGATTTACTGGACAACAAGTCAGAAGGTAAAGAATTTCAGCAGCTCCTTTCATATAAATATAATACCAATCAATATAATTTATATTTAAACTATTTCCTTTCACCCTCTAAGACTATGGATAGTCTATAAAAATAATGATAAAGTTGAAAAATTTGGGTCAGCAGATCCGTAAACCAGTGAATCAAATAGCTGTAATTTAATTACGTACAAATATATGAGGTCATAACTGATAATTAGCAGTATGGATATCTTGTCGGTAGCATGAGTGAGTGAGTGAGTGAGTAATTATGGAGTTTAACGACACTGCGGGAATCTTTCACCCATGTGCGACTCGGTAGCATAATAATCGATATAACAGATACAGATTATATTATATCAGATTATATTATGTCTACAGAACGAAGTCTTCTGTGCGTCAGTAGTTGTCATTGTGCAATGAAGGTACTGGGTCATATGGCCAAATTTCATAAATCACAAAGAGATTAATGGGAACTATGCTCCGGTAAACCACTAACTTAAATTCAAGGCACAATACCTGCACCACAAAGTATGCCACCGATGTATATGTCATTCCTTATAATTTGACAGTCATGAAAAGCAACACATTTTTTTTAATGTTTTGCTCACATTAATGCAAATGGTATTATTATATGAGTCATTAAAAGCACTCCCCCCCCCCCCCCCCATGTTTCGCTAACATGAATGCAAATGTGATCTATTTTTATGGAAGGAGCTATACATTACGATGTCATAATGTAAAAAATACAATGTCAGCAATTATCTTTCATCTAGGTTTGAAGAACAAGACATTGCTGTCATTGGAGGTCATGATATCAGTAAATATGGAAAATAAACAAAACTTTATGATAGAGTTGATTTGAACTTAATGTTATCACTCAAATCCATTCCTTTAGATAAAATTGGTTGCCCATATAAATATTCATATCACATGAGACTTGTGTTCTATGCCTTTTATGTAATTAAAAAAAATTGGAGGCATAAATCACTATGATTTTAAGATTTCCTGTTTGATAAAATTACCAACCTCGTACCCTCCAAAACAGTTCTCACTAACAATTCTTTTTTCAATTGGTAAAAGTTCAACATCTTGAACATAGTGAAATGATGCAGAAAAAGAAAATTAATTCAAGTTTTCTATGCCTTTTATGTCATTAAAAAAAATTGGAGGCATAAATCATTATAATTTTGAGATTTCCTGTTTGATAACATTACTAACCTCGTACCCCCCAAAACAGTTCTTGCTAACAATTCTTTTTTTCAAATGGTAAAAGTTCAAGATCTTGAACATATTGAAATGATGCAGAAAAAGAACATTAATCCTTACATTTTGATATATTTATTTGTTTTACGTTGGAACGGGTGTTCAAGTCGAGTAGGTGGCTCGAGTTACGTTCAATTTATCACGTAGTCAATCTGAGAGTTCAACCACATTTGTGAATACCCGTGGAGAGTCACCAGACCTTGGACATAGACAAAAGACCAGGTAGTGATGCGCATAGAGACCTCCAATCACAGGTGCTTAATGTATGCTCACTCCAGAATGTAGGGGATAAAAGCCAGACAGCTGCGCTGTGGAGCTCGGACATGTGTCTCAGGACAGACTGGGTCATAAATAGCAGGGTGCAAAACAGGGTGCAAAACAGGGTGCAAGCCAGACTTATACTATAGCAGGAAATGATGTAAGCCATGGTTTACGTCCTGGCTACAGGTACAACTCTTTCAGGAAATGCAGCCCTGTTGTATTACATAACATGGGAAGGTGTACACATAGCACAGAGTATTAACTATTGACACGCCTGCCTTTAATACAAGTCATACGGTACATCATACGATAGTCTAGAATACAATAGAGAAGTAACTGTTTAAGGAAAGTCAACATAAAACTTCTCAAACCTCGATTATGGCATTTAAATGCTAGCAATAAAATAATAAAGAGATAATGTGCACATTTATAAGGCTCAAATTCATGCTAAAAGTGAATGCTCACTAATGTTCCATAAAAATAATATACAAGTATTTCAACATTCCGAAACATTGTACCCCAAATCGAGAATAATATTTGTAATAGATTTTCATTAATGTTGTCAACATATGCGGATAAATTACAGTTTGTGCAATCTTGAATGTATTACCTGACACTTTGTTATTTACTTTACACTACTGACAGGAATAATGCAAATATTTATAGACTTAACTCGGTTGTCAGGGTATTCCACTTTAAGAGCATTCACTGAGGAACTGGTGTTTATCTTAATATATAAACCATGTTTAGATGTTACTGATACTGGATATCAAAATAATTATTTGGACCTACTCCTTACAGACACTCCTGATATTTCTGCTAATAGTATATATTGTCAACCAGTCCCAAGTGTTATACGAGTTGGTAATGCTAATGTGAATGTATGCACCCAGAGCTGGAAGCCGATGCTTGTATTGACTGATCACATAACATCAATAGCAATGACATCATTTGTATTGACGTCACAATGCGTGGCGTGGCAGAGTGCGCAGCACTAGATAATTTATTAGTGGCGAAATTCTTGCCAATAGTAGTCTGCAAACGGAAGGGATTGTACCAGATAATTGCCACACGGCCACGCGTGGCAGAATTCTCGCAAATAGTAGTCCACAAACGGAGGGGATTGTGCTGTGCAGTCTGTCATGCATGGCCGAGTGCACAGCACAATTCCCTCTGTGTGCAGTGGGCTTAAAGTAAGCCAGAATGCGGCCCTATGATGATAACAAATTAATGCTGTTTACTTTTAGTTTCTGTTTATTTTTGCTAGTAACTTTGTGGTTCATAGCAGAAAAACAAAGATGTGCATGCATATTTAGAACTACAAAAAAAAAAAAAGCAAAGGAAACATTATTAATTATGTGTAGATGTCCAGAAACAACACAAACTACGTAGATTTTATTGCAATTGGATCGTCTTCCATGTCAAGGCTTTACTTTGAAGTGGCAAGTCACTTTTTGTATGCAGTATGGATGTCAGGGTGATCAGACTGTCTTGTCAGGAATGTGACCATACCAATAGCAAAGCGAGTCAGCTAATAACAAACACATACCCATCCACTGCCTTGACAAACGATATCTTACAGATTCTACAGTATGCAAACCAATTGCTTGAAAACAATCATCTCGATTTCATTTCCAGTAGTCAACACCTTGTTGCATGTATTAGATATCATGGGAATGGTTTCAATGATCTGATATCTATATTACAAATTTCCTTTTAACATCTTTACGCATTCAGGCGACAACTTCATACAATGACCATCATCCTTTACTACCTAGCAATTGGCTCCAAGCTGATGACAACTACCACCCATTTTTTTGCAAACATGCATTTTTACACGTACCAATGTGTACATTCTCCGGATTGACTTAATTCAGAAAATCACCGCTTGAATCCACATACACAATAGATAAAGACCTGACTTTCGTCCAAACAAAACCAAATTACAAAGACATCAGTAACAATGTTTATGCTAATACATAAAAAGGGAAGTATGAACATTAAAAGCCCTGCTCTAATGAACACATTGAAGACAATGATAAGACCTCTGGGAGTAGACAGACTAACTGCGACACGCTCTGTAGATATATACACATGAAGTTACATTTGTTGCTTTTCTAGTGGTAACCCATGAAGAAATGCTGGTGCTGTCATGTATTACTGTAAAGATTGACAGGTTTGTTTGTCTGCCATTATTTAATTTGTTGTTATAGAAGACATACCATTGTTAATTCAATGATCCTTTTTTTTAAAAATAAAATAAATTAATGGCAAATTTGTATAATTTCTTTCAGGCCACAATGATCTCTTTTCCACTGAACTAATGTATAGACAATTCGATAGTATCCTTTAATATGATAACTGAAATATAATGTTTTTTTTGTTTTTTTAATGAATTCGGGTTTAGAGTCGCTTTCAAGATTCTTTCACATATTACGACTTGTCAGTTTAGGGCAGGAAGAAACCCGCAACATCTGTGGCGCTGAATGTTACAGTAAACCTGCAACCACCTGCTGGTACTGACAAGACCAAAGATGATAACTGCATTGCCACTTTACAGACATCTCATCCTATCAATATCGCGTCAGAAAGGTAACTTTCGCGAACATTGATGCCGGGGCCCCGGGGCAGGATTTGAACCTGGAACCTTTGGCTCCGAAGTCCAACGTTCTACCACTGAGCTACCACCCACCACTGAAATATGAGTCATCTGCAGTTGGCTACAATTTATTTGTCATCTTTAAAACTATTCTGCATGGCTTGGTCAATTGATGAATTGACACTTCTATACTGTAATTACCTAAATAATTCGAACCTCTAAATTAATCACCAAAAATATCAATATGCAAACACAATCATTTTATTATTAATTTTTTTTTAAAAGTCCTTAATTTATTTACCATTTCATTTACAACCATATTTTGTACTTTAATTTGGTTGTACCTAATATTACGAACACCAATCATTTTCAAATTTTTCTAATAAATCGAACAGCTACAGATTTAACTATTTTCTCCTTTTCGAATTATTAGGGTAATTACGGTACCTGCATAATATGATAGCTCCCATTGTAAAATACATGAACCTTCATTTCTACAGTAAACAACTACATAATCTGCTTAAATACAGCACCTGTGTATTTGGGAATTGAGATTTAAGAAATGCTTTTGTGATGGTTTATTTTGATCAATCTACCATAAAGTAAGGATACTATTTCAGGCTTTGTCCATGTGTGGATGGTGGCAAACTGCTCGTGTATGCATGGCAGCAAACTCTGGTGGCAAACACACTGATTGTATTGTTTCTTAACATCACCGTGGGAATCCTTCATCTGCACACAACAAAGACAAACATACAGAGCACATGCAATCATCAAAGTCCATGTAATGTGCCACCATCAACTTGGTGAATGAGTACTTCAATACTGACCATCTTCAATGAACAAATTAACAACAATGCTGAATTTGTGTAGGTAATTTCATGGTGCTTGCAGGTTTACTGCTACATTCAACCCTACTGATATTGCGAGTTTCCTCCTGTCCTAAATTGACAAGCTGTGATAAGTGAAAGAATCTTGAAAGTGGCCCTAAACCCGAAGTAAAAATAATAATAATAAAAATAAAAATTATTAATTTCATGCTAATCCGATGTGATGGTATCAATGGATAGTTAGAAATCCTGGAATAGTGAATTATTGTTTTATGCCACAGAAATCCTGGAATAAAAAGCACTACAATATATGACAAGTCCAGTCTGTGACTGGTACTGGTTGAGCCAATACACTGTTCCCTTCACAGGAGATTGCAGGACATGTTTGAATCTTACCAGAGTTAGTAATAGGAGTATCAGTAGAATCCGGCGAGATCACATCCATGACAACCAGACATGAACTGATGCTCATCAATCAGTCCAATGAAGAGCTTGTTGCTTATTATTCCAAATTCAAATTTCGACTAGCTTGATAACATTCTGTATGGTGTTTTCTTGACCGACACAAGGTATTACCAAGTTGTGTATTTGAGTGTTACTTCTTCAAACATGTGGAGATCAACCTCTCAAGTAATCGTTGTTGCTAGATTCAACAAGGGCAAAGTTGGCTAAATCCATGTTCATTCCAGGAAGAAAAAAACGCAGGAGTCACAGTTGGGTGAGAAAAGACACAAATTAAACACAAATTCTTAAGTTGACACAACTGCAGGCTTTCATTGATCATGTTCGTTGAGACATTGGTTGTGTCGATGGTAGCCAGTCATTGGGCAACATGGTTAAAACAGACCTTCACGAATGTTTACAAATTGGTCAGATTTGTCAAAGGTAATGCCATACCACAGTGAAGTGACCATACCACAGTGAAGTGACCATTGACAAAATAAACAACCATTCAGCAATAATAGCAATCATGCTGACCAAATCATATCCAATATTCCGCAAACTGCCAGAAAGTCTTCAAACTGTGTCAGACCCATGAATACCATTACAAATAGGCCTCTGATAGGGATAATCTGGTAAGAATGTTCTCAATCATTAAGCCTTGCCTCAAAGACTTGACCATGGCTTTGGGTGCATCTAGTAAAGTACTGAGCTATGGTTGAGTGGCCATAATCTCGTGTTGACCTTATTATCCCAGTAGAACACAAATCCCTGTCAAGCTTAGTCAAGGTGATCACTGCCTATTCGTCAATAGTCTACCAGGTCTAGTAAGTATACTTTTCAAGAAGTTTGCCAAAAGGAGGGAACATTAGTTAGTATTTTTTATTGCGGTGTGTGGCAGAAGTGACATGTTTGCTCTGATCTCATGGCCATAGAACATGCTGTTTGCTAATGGGCATGACTTTGTAGTTTGAAACAGGATTCAAGATTCAACTACTGAATCATGTTTTACCTGAAAAAATTGCTCCAAGTGATCTGTCATTCAACGAAATCGTGAGTAAAATCCTGGTTGTCATTCTAGGAAAGGATATTTTTTTAATTAATACCAGATTTTATTGTTGTACTCTTGCCCATGCCAGGATTCTGGGATACATTGTCATTGTAAACATAATGGGTTATCTATATTTCTAGACATTGCTCGTGGACTTTATATTGAAATACTGTGGTCTGAAACACTGAAACAGTGGTCTAAAACTTCTAACTCATTTACTCACAGGAAAATATTGCAAATGTTATTGGTTGAAGCACATCATTTAATACTGCACATGCTACTTGTTGTGCCACATCATTTAGATACTGTATGCATTACAGGTTGTAGCACATAATTATTTATTTATTTATTTATTTATGTATTTATGTATTTATTTATTTATTTATTTATTTATTTAATATATTTATTTATTTAAAGTTATTTATTTATTTATTTACCGATTAATTTATTGCTTAATATTATTATGTTACAGGTGCCACATAATTATGATCAATGGATACTGCAAGTCACAAGGTATTTAGCCATGGGATATTGGACATCACAGGAAGTAAAACATGACTGGACAAAGCACATGCTACAGGTTTGAAAAACACCAGAATATATTGGAAATTAAAGCATAATAATAGACTATGATAAACTAAATTACCCCAATAGCAAAGATATATCATCATTATCTATATCATATGTTACTGTGAAATGTTTGTTTGTACACAATAGCTGTCTATCTCAATTTAATCAGATTAATTAATATGCTTTCTTGGGGCTTAGAGCCACTTTCAACATTCTTTCACTTGTAGCACCACTTATCAGTTCATGGCAGGAGGAAACCTGCAACATCCGTAGCATCGTATGTTGCAGTAAACCTGCGAGTGAGTGTGCTATTGTTTTACGTCAAAGCGGTAATCTTTCACCCATTCTTGAAAAATGTAAACCTGCGTGCGTTGACTGGTACTGACAGGCCAAGGATGATAACTGTATTGCCACAGTACAGACAGTGCTATCATGATCACATCAAAAATGGTTATTAAGTGAAGGGTAATATTGATGCTGGTATTTTATCAATGGGCCTTTGGCCTTTACCACTGCACTACCACCTGCTCCTCAGAGCGTCTCAGTTTACATCAGGTGGAAACCTCTATCACCTGTAGCGCTGAATGTTGCAATAGACCTGCAAGCACTAGTCAGTCCTGATGAACCAAGGATGACAACTATACGGCACAATTCCAGACCACCCAATCACAGCCACATTAGAAGGGAAACTTCCACAGACGCTCATCTCCTGGTTTCAAACTCGGGACTTTGGGCTCTAAGTCCAACGAGATCCACAGCACTACTGTCTACCCACCTACTCTGACCATTACCCAGCTCATTCCTCTGTCAGCAGGCAATACTGACATCTAGATGGCCAGATAACAAATATGTATCAAGAGCTCCCATTCTTCACTGGCTACAGTACTATGACATCCCCAGCCTACACTCACATCTTTGTACTTTGGCTTACAAATATTTTCCAGTCGTAATCCCATGTGCTATGTTGTTAAGGAGCTGTGTGATGACACATGACATTATCTCGGGGTGTTTGCAGTCACCATGTACAGCTCTAATAGTACTTCTGTACTTATAGTATTACTGTAAAATATTCAACTTCCAAACATAACAGGGCAGGAAATCTTCATATTTTAGTGAACGACACATACTGGATGAGTGATGGCACAGGACATCGCTGTTGTCCTCGTATTAAAAATCATCACATTCAGTATCATAGGCAAGACATTCATTCATAGCAATTAATAGGTGATTGGAAGGAAATGGTTGGATTGCAAGCTTAAGCTATGGGGGTGATGCCTCCAACAATACTAGATTCAATATGTCAGACACATAGCAATGAAAATGAAAAAACAATGAAACGTAAAGAAAAGAAATATTAATATAATGATAATAATATTACAAATAATAACATATAATAATAATAATAATAATGCAGAGATCTTAGATCATTTAAAAATCACTCATATTAATTGCTTTGTTGATTGTTGTTGAATTGGGGTTTAGAGTCGCTTTCAAGATTCTTTCACTTATATCACGACTTGTCAGTTTAGGGCAGGAGGAAACC
>JAUTBT010002635.1:0-10008 GCA_032361225.1 Lepetodrilus schrolli | reverse complement strand
GAGTAACAATGAAATAGTAGACATACATTATTAGATTGCTTAATTTACCGGGACCATTATACTAGTCATTGCATCACATGATTGCAAAACGAGGTCAGAGTTGATTGCCGCTTATAACGTTTCACTTGAGTGGTAAGATTAATACAAATAGACCAATACTAGTATATATTAATTTTTAATAACATCGTTTAATTAAATTATCAATTGTATCTTCTGTGTTGTGTTTTTCATTCATTAGTATTAAATACATCGTACATTAATCCATCCGCTTCAATAAGCAAACTTAGGGCTTCATATTTCGCACAGACTATAATTTCACGCAAATTGTCTGCGTGTATTGCACGTAATATAAGTCTGCGCGAAATATAAGTCTTTTACAGTAGGAGAAACATCATTAGGAAGCAGTAGAATGATTGCATGTTGAACACACACACACACACACACACACACACACACACACACACACACACACACACACATACATAACCATACATTCAAAGCACACACACAAAGATATTCATGCATATATATCCAAAACACACACACACACAAACACACACAAAGAGACATATATACTTGCATACACACATACATACACACATACATACATACACATACACACATACATACACACACACACACACACACATACGCACACATCCAAACTACACACATGGACACACATACATAGAGAAGCATCCATCATTTATCCACGCTCAAGTTCTATCCATCATGGACCATGGTAACATATATCTTCTTGATATCATCTATATAGATATCTGATGACACAGTAATGAACTCAGCATAGAATAGAGATACCAAAGCAGGCCCCAGGTTAGTATTAACAAATATATATAAAACTATAAAACTAATAAAAATTATAAATTTAATAATAATAATAATAACAATAATAATAATTCAAAATATCCTTTCCCAAATGAACATATTTGTTCATCCTATTAAATCTAGATTTTCCTTGCCTCAAGAATTAACTGGCATTAGAATAGGATTTGAATGACAAAACACACAGGCTTTTTATCCCATTCATAGATATTACATGGATCAGTCAAGAGGAAAGTGACCAACCACCCAGAAAAAAGAAAATCCCTTTTTTTCCACCTCCATGTATTGACACTAATCCTTTCTGACCAACATTACATTCACACCACGATGATGAAAAACACAAATTTCCTCAATTTCCTCGAACATGAAAGGATATCCTACGATACTCTTTACCTCAGTGTTCATGCATGCCTACCTTCCTATAACACTATTGATAGCGGGTGGTGGTATCTTCTGGTGGTAAAGGCACACTGTGTATACCTGTATACAAGGGTCTAACAACACCAGTAGGTATTCACGCCCTTCAAACATAGCTTTCTGACCCCTCGTAGCAATCCATGGACCAGCAACTCCCGAGATAATGATATGAAAGAATGAATTAGCGTTTAACGTCGCAGTGGGAATATTACACCCGTATGCGACAATAATTATATGAACTCAGTCTATCAGATTCTGATGAAGAAAACGTAAACTCTGAATAAAACTTGACACTTGTCATGTGGATTACTTATTTGCAATATGTGAAATAATCTTGAAAGCAGGTCATTATAACCTAACTAATTTACTAATTAACTCTCAGACAACTGAATCTAATTGAGATACCACACCTACACCATTGTAATATGTAAAATAATCTTGAAAGCAGCTCATTCTAACCTAAATAATTTACTCATCGATTTTCAGACAACTGAACTCTACTTGAAATACCACACCAACACATTTTTCAAGGATAATACACAAAAAAGTGAAATATTCCTGCTGCGACGAAAAACACTATTTCAATCAATATTAAAATTAAGTTTTTGAGATCTTCCCCAAATGGAATATCCAAAGACTTCTGCACGTGAAATCTTCAGACAAAATTGCAAAGTGTCTGAGGACCTACTTCTTTATATTCATTATTTAGATCAGAATATTTAAAGTGAAAGAATCTTTAAAGCGACTCTAAACCACAATTAATGTTTTTTTAAAGTATGACATATTTACGTCATAACATAGTCTCCTGGTGAAATTTTGTCTAGATGATATCCTGATTTATAATTAGATTTTTAATGTTCATCATGTATATACCAATATGCATTTGAAAAGTCGGGGATAGAACCTTATGAATCCATTAATACATTTTTTTTTTAATGTAGCATAACAAAATGTACCGGGAATCCATTGAGTGCCAGATACCATTACCAAGTAGCAAGCATTTTACGAATAAAACTATAAAAATAATGAAATCTTGATAAATAGGAGAAAATTATTTCTCTTTATTTTCTATTTATATGAGATACTTACAATAAAACACACTCGAATAGTCCCGCAATTCCCCCAGATATAGCCATCTATTCAAACTTACGTTTTCCTGCATTGTATGAAAAACAAAAATTTTTGACTTGCAAGATTTCGTATTATGGTGCAATCGACCGAACGCAACCTGCACTGTTAGTAGTGAGCCGTGTTAAGCCAAAACAGACCCGCCCCAACAGTGTACCACGTGGTGCCCTGCCACGTGTTGCACGGGCGCTATGCATCACCCTCTTTCGAACAAACTGTCTATCTCTCGTTCCGATTCCGCACAGCCTGTGGGGAATGTGGGCAGTTGTGTGTTTTATCTCAAGAATTTTATACAAATTTAAAATAAGGAGAAATAATTTTCACCTTTCTATTTCGATACTTACTTCTAAAACACACTCGGATGACCTTGACTCTCCTATGGAGGAGGGAGGCCTGAGAGACAATGAGGGTAGACTCTTAAACCCCTTTGCGACTACCATAAGACTAAGAGAATCAGCAATTCGTACTCACCATGTTCTGGCAGTTCGATGCTGTATCCTCCCCGGAAGTGTGGGTCTTCCTGTAGTCGTTCACCTAACGGGGCTGGGGAGTAAACCCTGGTTGGCTTAGGTGGGTACAACGGTCAAGGCCCCCTATTAACTAATTTTCACGTGAAATGTCATTAAATTGTATGGCCGTTACCCTGGTCATGTCGTTAACGATTCTCAGTGGTGGACTTGCTGGGCCGCCACTACCAGCAGCCTGGCAAGGCCCTCCACATCCCGTGTCATATCCCGTAGATAGAAGCGGGAAAAGGTGTTCGTTACGCAAAAAGGTCGCTCTCAAGATGATCTCCATTGAAACGGACCTGATGTGTGCCAGGGATGTCGCAATCACTCTGACTTCATGTGCTCGCGGAGTACCTCAGTTGCATTCAAGGTCACCGTTGCTGTCCAATGCGATCGTTACTGCCTTCACTATCCATCGGGACAGTGAAGGAGCAGCGATTTCCTTACCAGGTTTAGTGAAGGAAATGAACAAGCAGCGCTGAGAGCTCTGAAGGGGCAGAGTGACCTATTCGGGTCCTTAGATCCAAGCGTGTGAGCAGGTGACGGAACCACGATTGGCGGGAATGTTTCCCCCGTACGTTGGTTCTTTGCCACAAAGTCAGTTAGGAGGAACAAATGTACTTCGTCTTACTCCCATCGAATGGCTTTATAGTCAATTGCGTGCAATTCACTTAATCGTTTGGCTGTTGCTAAGGCCAAGAGGAACGCGGTCTTGTAAGACCAGTGAGCTGCATCGCATGTGTTAGCTAGTTCAAAGGGCGGACGTTTGAGAGCTTCTAACACAATAAATTCATCACATTGTGGCACCTTAAAAGTGGCTTTGGGTGCATTTGTTTTCAGAGAATTGACCAGTTCTCTTAGTATCAGGTGCGCCGACATATCGGGGCCCCTGCCTTGGCAGATGGTTGTAGCCTGCGTGAAATGTTTCTTTTGCACGAGGTGCATTAAGAAGTCGCAGAGCTGGGGCATTGGTGGATCCCTGTGAACTACCTGCCGTCGCTCTGCCCAATCAACCCAGAGGCGCCAGTGTGACTGATACACTCTCTCAGTCGAGGAGGGTTGGGTGCAACACTAGAGGACACGTTTTCAGACAAGCCCCTCTCATGGAGGGACTGTTGGATAGTTTCCAAGTGTGAAGCTTGTAAACTTCTGGTTTCTAATGCACCAGCCTAGACTGGGGCTACGAGAGGAGATCACATCTCGTGTCCAGTTTTACTGGAATCTCTATCAGCAGAGATAACAGTAGAGTGAACCAAGGATGTGCTGGCCAGTTGGGAGCTAGTAGTGTTATTACTGAGCTCTCCAGCTGTCTTTTCCTGAGTACTGTGCTTAGCAGAGGAAAAGCATAAGTGTCCAGTCCCGTCCAATCTAACGTGAGAGCATCTACGCTCTCTGCTAGTGGATCTGGGACTGGTGACATGAACAGGGGCAATCTGTTGTTCAGCATCTGCAAGAGCATCAGAGAGGGATTTTAGCCTCAACTGCAAGGCGTAGTTCCACCAGCTGATGTGGGAAAGGATGGATGCCTGCTGGCGAACCAACCCCTCCATGTCAGCTGTGGCCTTCCATGTGAAATTCATATAGGAAGGTGGAAGTGGGTGGGTGGCCCACAACCAGTGTGGAAAGTCCAGAGGCTGTAGATTGAGATCTACAGGCTCTGAAATGCCCTGCAGCTGGTTGGGGAAGCTATGGAAAGTGGTTGTTTCAGCAACATCCGAAAACTACCCTGGGAAGGTCCCTTTGCCCATGACGGACTGATAAGCCGGTGGGAGAGGGAGACCTTCCCTAGTGTAGCGATGCTGAAGTCCCTTAGGGACGCCCCAGAGACTAAGGTTAAGCCGGTATATGGAGGACCTCATATCCGGCGTCCATGGGAGCCCTTCCTGCCAGACGGGGTCTGCGGGACCAGCCAGAAGGCCAGAAGGCTGGTCACCCTACGTCTCTTAGACCCTTGCGGTGCCCTCATGTTAATGAGGTACCCTTGGGGGTCGTGGGAAGAGGCGAGGAAGGACGATGTTAGCCAAGGCTTCCTTGTAGGTCAAGCACTTGGAAGTGCTCGACCGCCTCTGTCCCCTGGTATCAGCATCCGGAGGCTCAGGATCTGCCACCAGAGGGGCCCGTGGTGTGGAACCCGACGATGGTTCCAACCACGGTAAAGGGACCGGGTCCCTTTCTTGGTCCCAGGTCCCAGCCACCGATTAAGGGAACCCAAACTGCACTACTGTACAGTTAGGGTCCCGGGTCCCAAATCCTGGGTCCCGGCAGGCCCCTGAAGACCGGTCCGGGAACCAAGTCTGCATCGGAATGCCATTAAGTTCCCGGGTTCCGAGTCTGGGTCCAAAGACACGGGTTCTGGGTCCCTGCCAGCCCCCGGCCAGTTGCTGAGACTCTGCCTGCACCAAAGTGCAACTCAGTTCCTGGGTCCCGGGTAGGGCCTGCTGGGTCCGCGAACCAGGTTCCCGGGTCCCGGGTCCGGGCCACCTGGGTCCTGGGTAGCGCCCATGCAACACGTGGCGGGGCACCACGTGGTACACTGTGGGGGTCTGTTCCGGCTTCTGGTCTGTACTAACAGTGCAGGTTGCGTTCGGGGGATTGCACCATAATACAAAATCTTGCAAGTCAAATTTTTTTGTTTTCCATACAATGCCGGAAAACGTAAGTTTGAATAGATGGCTATATCTGGGGGAATTGATGGACTATTCCAGTGTGTTTTAGAAGTATCGAAATAGAAATTGCCAATTGAATCACACACGAGTACATCCGCATCCTGAATACTCATGATATATGTAATGTACCACATCTTGAGTACAACAGGAAGTGTACTAACACACATCCATATATATATTATTAATTATGGAAATAATTGCCTACTTCCTAGTACATTTCATTCAGAGGTTCAATAATACCATAAGCACAAACTTCCCCGTACATGTTTTATCATGTTTATGAAGGATGGAATATGCTTTCAAACGGCAGAATATCGGCTCAATTGAACTAAATAGAGTTAATAGGCCTTTTAATTATAATCACTAAACCACACAACATAATATAAATGCTTTAGTTTTGTTTATTAATATAGCTCAATTTATGATTTTCTTGTTATTATTATTGTGTGTGTTGACCTTTAATTTTTTTGGAAATATAGACAATGAGCTTATTGTGAAATACATGCAGTAATTAAGCCAATGAAATATTTTGAAATATTGAGAAGACTACCAAATTCTGTTACATTGTTTGATATAGCTTTTCGGGTTTCTTTAAATGTTATGACTAGAACACTGCTGGAAGGTTGTCAAAAATAATGTTGAGGTCATCTCATTGAGGTTGTCTTCCATTGAGGTCATCTCGTGACACTAAGAACAATATGCTGACATTTAACTTTTTTTTGGTCGAGACATTTAACATGTTTAACGAAAACGTTCCAGGTTTCTATGTTCCTGTAATTTTCCTATTCAGCACCCTCAGCAGAATCTAACCAGTCAATTATTTTACTATATTTATACCAATCTCAAGCCCCATTATCATGGCAATAAAACATACCAAGTAGTCTCTCTTTCATCTATGAAGTATAATAAACTTCCCCCTAGTAAACTTCTACAAAACATGGGGATTATAAGGTTGAAGGTCAGATGACACCTTACCATTGGGATTGGTGATTGGAGGGTGGGGGGGACGGAAGGACGGAGGGTGTGTGTTCGGTTATCATTTACGGCAGGGCCAGGTAGGGGCTAACAGCGAAGTCAAGTCGACAGACGGGAAATGGATGCTTTTTATCTGTATGGATTCGGGCTTGATGGTGTTTATTTAGTGATAGAATACTATGTACACGAATCATGCACCTTCTTGCGGGTTCAGTGTTTACTGAGACAACACTATATATTTTTTTCCCTCACTGCTATGAACATACCTCGAACACCTGAACATTGTGTTCTAGATCACCCGATTGGATTAATAGGCAAACGGTTGCTTTACCTGTAGATATATACCTTTCTGCTTTAGGATGATAGGAGGCTTTTGTTGGATTTGGTTTGAGTTTGGTGTTTCTTTTTTAATGTTGTTTTTCACAGGATGTCAGCAGTGCTGCAGCGATCTGTTTATGGTGGGAGAATAACCCACAACAATCTTGTGTTACAGTGAGGCCCATAAGACAGTACGTGGTAGAGATAAACCAAGGACAAGATAAATTGCATTCCCTCCCAGTATGGGTGAACGTATGCTAAATCAGCAACACTGGTCATGGACGTTAAACACTAAATACCATCCCAGAATGTGAAATTGGGCACTGAAAGTTCTGAGGAAAATTTTCCATTAGCAATTATTTAATAACATTCACACCTTGACACAACACAGATGTAAATAATTATCATGAATAATCATGAATTGGCTGCTGTGAATCACATTTATGATCAAATCCATACATATGTATACGTTTGCCTTGAGAATACAGTTAAATACAGTTTTTAAGCTCAGCAGCCATTCTTAGCCACCCCCCCCCACCCCCCCAATCAAATAAATAAATATATAATATAGATGATCAAATATTACACATGAATTACACTATCACCAGGTATGTGTACAGTGTAACCATGACAACTTGAGGTCAACACATTAATCTAATTACTGGCCTCATCTATTAACTTGACAAAGTTTTCTAAACGCAAGTCTTCAGCTTATATCTAAATCACACAATTCTGATTTTAGAATAACTTGCAAGTGCTTTGATGTGTTCTTGGTAACCATGGAAATGTAACCATCCCGGTGCATATTCCAAAGTCAATTTGAAGAGACGCAATCTATAAAGTGTTTAAAATTCCTTGTATACCTGGCAAATAATTACCAGACTGCGACGAGGAAAACATGCATGTGTTCATTGAATTCCTCTGTGGATGGCAGGCCCTAAGATTATGAAACGTTTTTTTAGTATGCTCAAGTTTTGTTTACACATCCCCATATAAAATTTGAGCTTGAGCTTGAAATCATACTCAAAAAGTTCCATAATCTCTGGGCCAGATCATTTGCTGATTATGATTTCAATAGTTTTGAGAGTCTTTGAACCTTTCATCTTTTCTATTTATAAATAATTACACACAGACCAATTCCAGCTGACAACTGTCTAAATATTGGAAATGCTACAGACAGAGGTGAATAACAAACCTGCTACCTTGACACTGATGGTTATTTTTTTCTATTACACATTTGGATAGACTCTTTACAGAATGAGTTCAACCTCTTTCAAGACCAGAAAGAAAATAAAAACAAAACAAACAAAAAATCGGCAAGATCCAGAGCCACCATATGTCACTGTCAATTCATCACCTGTCCCAGCGCTACTTTAGTACTTACATTCCTCCTTCCATGTTAACTCTTCATAGTCAGCCATTTGTAAAGCCTGGTCCTCGCTGGGAGCTTTCATCGGCTCCCCTCCTTCCTCCCAGCTATCCGATTCCGCTGGATCCAATGTCTCGGAACCGACCTCGGTATCCATTTCCAGAACTCACGACACCCCACTCTTGTCCAGAGAACAGAATCCCCAACACACAGGTATATATCCACAAAGTTTCCAGGGCCACCCCAGATAGAAAACTTTCTTGCCACAACTCCAGAACCCTTTCCCTGGCTTTCTTCCTCCCCCCTCCTACTATATACTTCTCTACAGGTGCCAAAAGAAAATGTAAGATGCACAAACGAACTAGAGAGGGTAAGAATGAGAGGGAGAAATCTGTAATCTCCTGGTATGATAACAAGCTGGAAGAGCCAGACAGTGAAATCGTAGCACTGTCTTAAGCACAAGGTTAACACATGTGTTCTGATTGTGGCACATTTTGGAAGAATAAGCCTGAAAGGCTGAAGAGTGCCATGATGATATCAGCGGTGCCTTGGGACGAAGTTTCGGGATGGTTTGTGTTGTTGTCTCTCTGAGACTATGGATAGTCTAACTCCCTCCCTGTCTCAGAGTACAGCGTGAATGAGCATAGAGTGGGATGTATGGATGGTTGGGAGGCTCGCAACCTAAGACAAGCAACAACATCTGCTAAGAACATTCATACCTACTGGCAGGAGAGGGGTTGGGGGGGGTGGGGGGGGGGGGTGTGCCTAGATTCCCTAAGCACTCTCAATTTCTCAATGATTGCAACACTGATGAAACTTCAAACAGGTTTGAAGAGAGGTTTGGATACAAGTGAGAGAGTGATTACGGAGTTTAACGTCGCTGCGGGAATCTTTCACCCATTTGCGACGATTAAACATTTAATTATTTTACTATATGAGTTTTAAAAATGAAGAAGATGAAAAATATGTTTAAAAAAAAAAAGGTATTTAAAATTATGCAAATGATGTAATAGCGAGATGAATAGTTAAATTATGTATATGATTTAATAGGTTGATGCAGTTGATAGTTTATTTAAAACCTTCCACATAGACCAATTGCCTTTAAAAATGATAATATTTGATGACCAGGGACCCGAGTAAATAAATGCTTTAGGTTTGGCGATGAATAAAACCTTGGGTGCTGGTTTGAAAAGTCCACACAGTCAAGCAAAATATACTCGACAGTGATGTCCTCATCACAACCAACACATCGAGGCCTATCCTCGCCATTTAAAATGTATGAATGTGTAAAAAATGCATGACCAATACAACACCGACGCAGGACTGTCTCGTTCCGACGACAATAAACGCCAAATGGGTTAAACCAATCAAGGGGTTGAATGTGATGCAGTTTATTATGGGTTTCATTATTCCATATTGCTTGTTTAGTATAGCGATATGGAATTGGCATTGGTGTAAAAGTAGAAGTATGTGCAGCTTTTGCTGCAGCATCTGCCAAAATATTTCCTTTGATGCCTACATGACACGGCAACCAACAAAAGAGGATCTCTGATGTGGTAAGTGAGTCATGCAACTCAAGAATGTCAACTATTAGAGGTTTTTTTTAATTGACAGTTTTTAATTGCTAATTGTCTGTAGGCAGAAAAGAGAATCTGAAAATATAATAACTTTTGAAAGGTTACAGTTCTTAATATGTTGCAAGTCTACGTGATATTGCGTGTTTGTTAATGATAGCTGCTGAAGTGACACTGGTGCCATCTTTAGAGCCATCAGTATAAATAGA
>JAUTBT010002634.1:0-10009 GCA_032361225.1 Lepetodrilus schrolli | reverse complement strand
TTTAACCCATTTATATTGTATAGTTAATTAGTTCACCGTCACGTATGGGTGAAAGATTCCCGCTGTGACGTAAAACACAAATTCACTCACTCACTCACTCACTGTCAGTACCAGCCTGTGCTCACAGGTTTACTACAACATTCAAGACTTCGGATGTTGCGGCTTTCCTCCTGCCCTAATAGTCCAGAGTCTTAGCAAAACTTCATGCACTTTTTGATACAAGCATGACGTATTTCAAAACGGGACCCCAGCTGGATTTTACCTCTGGCGGTCATGGAGGTCATCTTTAAAAAATGGCCGATATGTTTTGTCATATCTTGGTTATACCAATAGGGATACTAATCGATAGGGACTCAATTCTAGCGTCTATACTAATGTTTTCAGGGTCAAGGAATCCAAACATAACAAAACTCTCAAGTCGGCCATTTTGTTTTCCAATATGGCCGTCATTTAGATTTGTTTTCTCTGTAAACAAATAACGGATGAAATTATACTTGACTTGATTCTGCACAAATGCAGTGTATGAGCTAACTGCTCTAGACGCAAACAATAAGTATATATCATTATGTTTTGCCGATATAATGCGAAAACTGTAAATATTAATCTAAATGGCGGTCATATTGGAAAACAAAATGGCCGACACTGAAATTTGTGTAATATTCGGATTTCTTGACCCTAGACGCTAGACGCTAAAATTGAGTCCCTATCGTTGTGAGTAACTAAGATACAAGGCATGGCAATTAGCATATCGGCCATTTTATAGATGGCCGCCATGGCCGCCAGAGGACCCGTTTTGAAATAAATCACTATGGGGTATAGTAATTGTGTGCAAATGTCATGCTTGTATCACAAAGTGCACGATTCGGCTAAATATGGGCAATCCGTGATGTAAGTGAAATAATCTACATATATAGATGAGCACAGTCCCGAGACCAGAGCATGTGACGGACATAAACCTTTCAAAATATCACACTTTAATACGAAGATTTCGTGAACTTCCCATTTGACAGGTCACGTGACTTCTAACATTCAGATCTCACTAGCGTACGTTGCACCTCGGCGCAGATGGGCAGATGTTCAAGTCAACAGCTAAGCTTAGTGCTTAATTCACCTGTCAACAAGACACGAGTTTTCCCTTCTAATTACTGACTATTTCCTCCGCGAATAGTGTATGCCTTGGTCGCGTACTATGTACCCATGAGGTAAACATGTTGCCAATTTCCCATGGTTAAGACAAGCAGTGCCCTGATTTCCCCCCCGAACATATGCTAAACGAAAGAGGGTGTATTTTAATATTCTGATTTGAGGTAAGGATAGGCAATTAGTATGCGTTGTTAAGAAACATTCTAGATGATAAGGAAGAGCTAAGATGTTCGAAAAAAAATTCATAATAATATATATATATATATATATATATACACACACACACACACACACACATACACATACACATACACATACACATATACATATACATATAACATATATATATAATAGAAATAAAAAAACATACGTAATCCCGGAGTCTCTCTTTAACACTATTTCAATACAAAATACCACTCTTAGAGCTCCACTATTTTAATGCACAATACTGATGTATATGCAATGTCCTGTACTAGACCAAAAGTACAAACGTGAATTCGCCTGTGAAGTACCCCCTCCTGGCTTACTATAGTGACGTGCAACCAGGCCTCTTTTGTACGAAACGGCGTTACTCTAATGTTGGCATTGTTGTAGTACATGACTATGGGATTGGAGTTTACCTTAGAGTTACACCGTTTCGTGCGGGTGAGCCTAGCCAGGATAGATAGATAACATATCCAACAAGGCTGTTATCTCCACGGACAAACAACCACCTCGATGATAGATTGGCATAGTGGAAAATATCGGTCAGTGGCCGGTGTGTGATCAAGGGGGAGATATACTGACCAGATTTAGATCTCAACGCCCAATACGTCAATACCTCTTCCGGTCTGTACCGGACCTGCGTGTCAGAGAAACGAAGTCTTCCGTATATCGTATGTACAGGTTCATCATGGATTTAGCCATAAGCCGTAGTACTGTGAAGCAGTTAATTATTAGCACATCTGTAATATAATGCAATTCCAATCCGTTTTTGATACTAGTAGAAACGAATAAAGCTTTGTTTTAATTAAATTTGATTTAAATTAAGATTCACCTAATACACAATTATCACCCTTTAGTGTGTGAGGTTTTCATGCCACCATAAGCATTCTATTGTAACCTTTGTCTCAACTTTCTCATCCAGGAATGACGTGGCTACTGAATGATGGTTCTCGTAATGGTTTATCATTATCAGGGAACTATCAGGAACCTCTCGTATTCACTAATTAAGATACTGTTCTTGCTTATATTACGGTCTCGAAGAAAGACCTTTATAAAGGGTGCCCTGGGGACTGGGCCATAAAGCTATCATCTTTACAATCGATTGTAAACCTATCGTAAAATGACAGCAGTGGTCACCACCCTCATCTTATGATAGGTTAATAATCGATTGTAGCTCTGCGGATCGGGCCCGGGGCTGGTCTATCTACTATGTATATGTTACTAGACCACGTGTGCTCAGATATATTTTACTGTGGCTACCTTGACGTTTATGACCTCTTGATCGTCTGCCCTGAGCTACTTCTTTCCAATAAGTTGGGAATAATGCACAAAAGGTGCGATACGGCACTTGATCTCAATATGCATCATACTTCCAACCGATAACGACTTTGGATATCGGTAATAATGACATTCACGTCTCACATACACACTTCACCAAGATTATATAGAACATTCTTCGAGAATGCCCCGGGCATGGAGCTAATTTGCTATATTAATGTATTATTATTAGTAGTATTAAATGTGGGAAACAGTATGTTATGTTATGCCGAAACATGAAAACATGATGGCTACCATATCGTAATTTTAATCCACAATTAATACCGGCCAACTTTCGTGTTGCCGAATTTTCGTGGTTCGCGACCTAGGGAGGTCTCAATGATTGTTAAATGTATATATGCATTACTCATAGATCATCTTCGTCGGCAGTTGGTTCTCGTCTGCACACCTTTGAAATACTGCGAAGAACATTCAACTCTAACCATCACTGAAAAAAAGTGGCCAAAATCCGATGACAAGGCAGCAATAAAATAGTTTAACTTTGCCTCTACTAATCAAGATAGAATATCGTCTTCGAGAAATTAGTCAGATATGTTTATTTGTTGCTAGAGTTCAGAGCAGCTTTCAAGATTATTTCGCAGTTTGTCAGTTTTTGGCAAGAGGAAATCAGCAACAGCAGGGTACCCTTTCATGACTGCATCGTATCCACTAAGAGACTAGCTATCTGTCTTTCTCGCTGACCACTACGTCACCGCTATGGTGGCTTTGTAGTAGACAAGAGAGCTTCATGAACGGGTGCCATGCCAGGCTGCCGAACCACAGAGCAATGAAAGCGCTACTAGAGTCGTAGACTCCTTGTTAACCCTCGTAGTGCTACGATAGTACTGTGTAACGGGGGCCTGCATAGCATTATACACTGCAGTAACACTGTCAGCACCAGCTGGTACTGACAAACCAAGGATGGTACCTATTCTGACATCGAATCCTGACCTTATTGGGCATTGAACCTACGGACGTTGGTGCCATCCGTGTCAATGTAGGTTATAGCAAGGCACACACCCTATTGCAGAAATTAAATTAACTCCTTCTTACGTGTTGATAAACAGTTTGAAGTGTTAAATACATAACAGTTATCCGACATTTAAATATATTAATTACATTTATAGGGAGCAGGTTTTCATATTAAATATGATGAGTCATCTATCACCCACTTTAGTGACATGTCAGATGTATTGGGTTAAATTCAATTTTGCAAATATATATTCACATACAAGAAAATATGTTTTAAAAGTAGCAGAAATGTCGAGGCAAAATTACACCCCTTAATGAAAGTCCGTGAGTAAGTGCTCCAAAACCTACCTGTCCCCCCTACAAAAGAGAAATAAACTAACGAATAGAACCATTACTGATCACAATCTACTAGCCTCACGTCCAATGTACGTATAACGTACATACACAAACTTATGTAAAATGAAAGCTTTGAAAGTTAACCGGGCCACCAGCTATCGAATTATAGCAGTGACATACAAATATCAATATGATTAGTATAAATGAGTATGGTGATACGAAAGCCGAAAATACCATATAAAAATATGTCTCGATCGATTGCAATAAACCCATGCTATTAATATACATATTTTCACTAGTACCAAAACACAATAGATTTTTATAATTGTATTCATACGCAATATCAAAGTTTTAATGCTTAATTTGTCGAAGATGAAGTTAAAAGATTTCTTCAATTAAATATGTAAACACATTTATTAATAATTATACATTTACTTGGAACTATATTTTGTCTGTTTGCGTTAACCCAGTTCCCAAGACATTTGTCTATTATGGTGTTTGTGACTGAAAATCGATATTACAATAGTTTCTACAGGTATGTGATAAATAGAATCTCAGATTCGTGTTCATATATTACTGAATTTATTAAACTCGTTGGAAAAAATGATACTATTCTCGGCAGAGCATCGCATTAAATCACTTTTGCCAACTCGTTTAATAAATTCAGTATTATATGACCACTTATACGAGATCCTCTGTGTATATTTATATATCTCTTGTAAACGACCTGTCTGTCAGTATGATACGGAAATACATGGTTGTTTTAAGACATTATTTGGATAACCACGGGCAACTGGGATTAATATATAGAGGATATCATATGAGTGGCCATATAATACTAAATGTATTAAACGAGTTGGCAAAACTGATATGATTCGAGGCTCTGCCGAGAATAATATCATTTTTGCAAACGAGTTTAATAAATTCGGTAATATATGAACACGAATGTGAGAGCCTATTTATCACATAACTGTACAAAAATATTGTAATATCGATTTTCAGTCTCAATCACTATCTATAGGGAACTGGGTTAAAGTAAGCGGACAAAATATAGTTGCAAGTAAATGTGCAAAAATTAATAAATGTATTGGCATATTTAATTGAAGAAATCTTGTAACTTTATATTCCATAAATGAAGTCCCAAGAAGAAGCTATAAATGAGGTCCAAAAAAAATTGATATCGCGTAAGAATGCAATCATGAAAATCTATTGCGTTATTGCACTAGTTAAAATGTTTATATTTATAGCATGGGTTTATTGCACTCTCAAACTCCTATGTTATGTGATAAATTCAGTTATACCTTTGATCAAGATGGATAATGCTTTACGTACCAAATACAATAATAAATATAATTGGACTAATGTTTCAGTAATTATAAAATTAGGTAGTTGGACTAAAAACTTTGATTAACATCATAACTGGTTTACCTTTTCGGAATTCATCGATGGCTATACAATAGACTATAATTACTATACACAAACTAATCTCGACACAAATTGTTAATGTCCAAGGGCATCGGCAGGTAAATATAGCTAGTATGTTTGACGAGTTGTTTATTTCATCTTTTCATGGCTCTACTTAGACATGGCATTCTTCAATCGTATATTGGCAGTACCATAGAGAGGGCAATGACGTCAAAGCCCTATATACGCACGCACGCACGCACACAGTAACAGCATCACTACAACACCGGAAGGACAAACAACGCAGAAGGAACTCTCCAGATTGTAGTTACCGTCCAGTGTTTACAATACTACGCTGAGTAGTGGGTTATATTCGTGGTGATAATTATCAAATAGACCTTGAGGAAATGTCATCAAGCCAATATCCTTCGAGGACAGAGGCAAATCGTGGAGGCTAGAACACATAATTAGGAACATACGCAATTATACATTGCCATCAGCAAAATGGAAACAGCCATTAAATTATGTGTTTGGGGTAATGTGGAAAATATTTCTTCATTTTAAAACACTTAAAACACTGTAAATTCATAAAACTAAAATACATACCTAGCTTTGTTAATATATCGACGACAATATGGCTAAGAGAGAGAGAGAGAGAGAGAGAGAGAGAGAGAGAGAGAGAGAGAGAGAGAGAGAGATAGAGCGAGAGAGAGAGAGAGAGAGGGAGAAAGAGAGAGAGATAGAGAGAGAGAAAGAGAGAGCGAAAGAGGGAGCGAGAGAGAGAGAGAGAGAGAGAGAGAGAGAGAGTATAACTGGAAAGACAGGATTAGACCGAGAGATAGCTGTAGGAAAGGGGAGATAAGTTAGTCTGTGTTTTAGAGAGTGGATATATGTGGCCATTGAATCCAATTGGTTAGTCATCTCAACCATAAAAATATCTGCCCGTGTGTGTCCGCGATGTCCAGACCTATGGACGTTAATTAATTGATCATGTCGTACATTTATGTAGGTATCTATATCAATGAAGTATATCTTAGGAAATAGGTGTTAATATCTATAATTATGTATGTGTTAATAACCGTGCTCTATTAACGCATGTGTTAATTTGTATGTACACGTATATGTAGATGTTAATATTCAGACAGGTGTTAATATTGAGGTCGGTACTATGATGTTAATATATATTGGGATAGGTATTTATTTGTTATGTACTTATAGGTAGCTGCTAACATCGGTGTAGATGTATAGAGAATCTCGCCCAAGTGTCTTGGAATATCAAAAATATCAACACGAGTTGTGAAAGTTATTAAATCCGAGGCTTTGACCCTATACTGTCAGCCTGAAATTTTTACTTATTTGATTAGTTACAACCATCAGGGTTGCGTTTCACAAAATGGTCACACTGTAGTAGGCTGGGCGTAAATTATGGCGTACGCCATCTTGCAGGTGGATACCGTAAGTCTCGCGTTACGCCTGGTCTGAGTTTCACTAATCTGTCGTACCAGTTGTCCTGTGGTATATCGAGGTCTACGTCACTTCCTGCTATAGTAAAAACATTACGTACGCCCAGATTTACGCACGGACTACAGTACGACCTATTCGTGAAACGCAGGCCTGATGAAATGGCTCCTCTTGTACGACGGCGTAACTCTAAGGTAACCGTAACTCCAACGTTAGACAAAGACTACGCTATTGCTCAGGTTTGACTTACGCTTACCCCAGGGCTATGCTGTTTCGTACAAGAGGACCCTGAAAGATAACAACGTCGACAAAATTAAGAACATCATTTTGTACACAAGTAGTTTAATACATGAATATAATTCACGTAAATACCACACTATCTGTAAAAAAATATTAAGACAATTTGACAAGCATGCTTCAAAGTATTCACAGACAAACCATTTGTTCGCTGGCATTGGAAACTTTAGGCAGTGTCGTGGTCCGGTTAACTAGATCCGGTGCTGGGTTTCACCGACATCATAGCAATACACGAACGAGAGACTATGGGTATAGTCCACCGGAATTGAATTTCTGTTCTCGTCATGTATGTGTCTCATTGAGCACTTTGAGACGTCATCACAGTGTGTCACATTAACGTGCGTCTCATCAATATATCTCACCACCATCTGTCACACCATCTTGAGACATCAACAAAACGTGTCTCATTAACGTATTTATCACCACGGAGTTAACGTGCGGAGCTTCCATCTTGTGCCACTAGTCCAATCAGGCCTTAGTCATATTGTCATTATAAAAAAAACAACTACATGTTGATAGATTGGTACTTTTCTCAGTTGTAAAGACTATTATTCCCGTAATTGTTTTTCTTTTCTTTGGTTGCCAGATCAGCCAATTGAATTTCTATTTCTAATTGGAGGTGATGAAACAAGTTTTATTTTCAATTTCAAAATTGGATTTCGACTCTCTTACACAAGCAAAAAAATTTATTCCAAAAAGCGAGAGTTGTCAGAAGGTATTTTAAAAGCGGCATGCCTTCAACAAGAAGTGTATTTCTTTGCCTAGATCAATAATTTTGGTTATAATTTACGTAATAAGGTTGATGTATATCTATGTTTATATTAGCGTTCGGGTGTGTGTTTGGGGTGTTTTTTTTTGGGGGGGGGGGGACAGGGGTGTGTGTGTGGGGGGGGGGGGGGGGCTGTGTTTGGTTTTAACACGGGTGTCGAGTCGAGTGCAATAAATTAAATTAAAAAACCCAAGAACCCGACACACGAGTCGTGATCCCACGTTACAACACACGAACAAACACCCCGATGTACTAGGGTCGACAAGAGTTATGACGTCAGACAACAGCGCGCTATGCACTCGTGACTGCCTACATTCTTTCTAATTGGTCAGTAATTACGTCAACACTCGTATTACGTTCTTCGGTTGTTTTATTTTAAAACATTTTTGGTGATAATGTGCGTGTAGCACTCGACTCGATTCTCGAGTTCCCAAAACAAATACATTTTATTGGTGCATAAGCTATGGTCGCGTGGCCTGGTTGTCCTTGATTGCCTAGTGACCTCTGACCATGCGTCGACCAATCACGAGTCACAGGTGGTGGTATCCTAGTATGGACACGCTGGCCAGCATAGCCTTTGTTGTTTATGCACCACACAGTTGCCTGGAACATACTGACCACATAATTACGTGCGCACGTTTTCGTCCTTCTTCCAATTCGTCCATTGCTAATGTTCACTGCCTTCGCCCAGGAAACACGTCTCCACACAATGCAGTTTTGACAGCGGGTATCGTCTCGACACATATGGTACCTCAAATAAGGGTCTCCATTGGCCGTGTCCATTGTATGGTCGTTTTCCGATCATATGCCGTATTATACATTAGTCATTACCACGGAGCAATTTAATTATCTGAAAATAGAACGTAGAATATCATTGATACATCATATTTGATAGCAGTCATGATGAGAATCACAGATAGTTGAAACACTGAGTACACACATCCAATAGCCGGTGATAGTAATATACCGCTTTGAGCTTACCTCCCTTGGGATGGATCTTTCTGGCGCCTCATTAATATACACATTACATTATTACTATTATTATTATTAGTAGTAGTAGTAGTTTATTATTATTAGTAGTAAGTAGTAGTAGTAGTAGTAAGCATTATTATTATTATTATTATTATTAGTAGTAGTAGTAGTAGTAGTAGTAGTAAGCATTATTATTATTATTATTATTAGTAGTAGTAGTAGTAGTAGTAGTAGTAGTAGTAGTAGTAGTAGTAGTAGGAGTAGGAGTAGGACGCTCTGGCCTTACTGACCCAGCCATTTGTACCAGGAGACGCCAAGTAGTGATTGGCATTTGATCGGTTGCAATTACTGAGATATGAAAATAGCGGAGAAATATTTAAGTGATTCTAACACGACAATTATGTATGAAATTACCTTCTAGAATTAGTCTGCTCTCTGTGGGATACTTCGGATAAATACGCACACGCACATGCACACGCAGATATAGACACACACGCACATGCACACGCACATATAGACACACACGCACATGCACACGCACATATAGACAGACAAACACCTTTTCTTTTCATCTTTGTGCTTCAGAGTTGTGAAAGCGAACAAAGATATAATTATAATTAAATTGACTCACTGCATGCTATCACCCACTTGAGTTATGCAGTAGTTGGTGTTGGTGTCGTCGTCGTCGTCGTTGTTGTTGACGATGCTGCTAAGCTAATGCTTGCCACATCAATACCTCTTTGTAAAGAGCTATCACTTTGCTTAAACCAATCTGGAATAGACAGAGACAAGACCGTACAGATTGATACCACTAGGCTAACAGTTACGTACGGATTGATACCACTAGGCTAACAGTGACGTACATATTGATACCACTAGGCTAACAGTTACGTACAGATTGATACCACTAGGCTAACAGTGACGTACAGATTGATACCACTAGGCTAACAGTTACGTACAGATTGATACCACTAGGCTAACAGTTACATACAGATTGATACCACTAGGCTAACAGTGACGTACAGATTGATACCACTAGGCTAACAGTGACGTACATATTGATACCACTAGGCTAACAGTGACGTACAGATTGATACCACTAGGCTAACAGTGACGTACATATTGATACCACTA
>JAUTBT010002633.1:0-10009 GCA_032361225.1 Lepetodrilus schrolli | reverse complement strand
GAGAGAGAGAGAGAGAGAGTGAGAGAGAGACGACGACGAATTGAACTCGGTACTGACGAGATCCCCCGTGTGGGTACATGTAAACCTATACACCCACGACGATATCAAAAGCTACACAGAAAATGACGATTCATGAAACATGATATGTTATGCCACCTTTTCCGTTTGTTTTTCTCCACTCGACACGGAAAGAACAACTTCCACGAGAGTTTTCATCTTTGAAAGAGAAAAGGGGGAGTCAAAAATTATCGAACGTTTTATCTGGTTATGTAAATATCGGCTATCTAGAGCACGAGGTATCATGTCTTACAACGTATTTACACACTAAATGTATGTATAGAATCGTCGTGTAATCCTCAAATACTGCTTTGTTATTCCATGAGTCTACAACATATGGGGTAGTGGTGTAAATACCGTTTCTAGCAGACAAATACTACTATATTTACTACTGCTGTTTTATTGGGCAATACCAGCTGCTGCTACTACTACTACTACTACTACTACTACTACTACTACTATTACCGCTACTACTACTACTACTACTACTACTACTATAGCCGCTACTACTACTACTACTACTACTACTACTACTATTACTACTACTACTACTACTACTATTACCGCTACTACTACTACTACTATAACCGCTACTACTACTACTACTACTACTACTATTACTACTACTACTACTACTATAACCGCTACTACTACTACTACTACTACTATAACCGCTACTACTACTACTACTATTACCGCTACTACTACTACTACTATAACCGCTACTACTACTACTACTATTACTACTACTACTACTACTATTACTACTACTACTACTACTACTACTACCATCATCACCAGCGCGGTCTATCTTGCATTATAATCAGGAAATATTTTGAAAATTGCGCTACGTACTTGTGGGAATTAGTTGGGATTATATACGCAGTTTTCCCGCAGTATTTCAGAAGCGCGGAGGATGCAAGACGAACCTGGAATTTTAATTACGTACACGGTATAAGTTTATTTACTCATTCAAAGAAAGCGCTGCTTTGTAAACAATACTTTCTTCAGTTAAATTCAACATATGTCAGTGACCAAAATTAACGAACCCAATAGAACTGCCAGATTTCTACCGCGTGTCACATCTTCTCATGTTTACCTAAAAGTTTATTCTAGCACCAAAAATGTTTTTTACACAAGGTACAAATAAACGTATGTTTGAAATACATAAATAGACATTTAAACCCGATTTTTGTTACAAATAGAATGCGTATGTGGTGAAATATTGAATGTGATTATTATTGATAACAAACATAATGTATTCTTTTAACATGGGATCGGGTAGTAGCGTCAGACGTGACGCCAAAGGTCTTGAATACGAACCTGCATCGGAGAATATTCGAGGAATTTATACAGTTCCGGTAGTATCCTGTCATCGTGTAGTATTTGTTCGTCATTACCAGGTCTGCTGCTATACTCAGTGCTACGGGTGTTGCATTACCGTAAACTGACAATTGCAAACCGTATTCTAGTGAATTAATCTTCACACCAAAACATATCGGAATTGTAGCATATTTTCTTTGCCATATCAACTAAATACGTTAAAAAATGTCTTAATGTCAATTAGACATATTTAGTCTTTTTTTTAATAGACGTCGTGATGAATTTGATTGACAGGAAGGTACTAGACTGCACTAGATTCATCAACTGCTACGCATGGTTTATTTCTTTGCAAATTTGGCGGCCAAAGAAAACAAGTTATCTGTCTGTGTATTCAGTTCGATAAGGTCAGTTTATTAATGACAGCAAAGCCAGATGTTAGCTACTTGGAATATTTGGAAGGTTTTCTTCCCCAGTTCATAAAAATAAACTTGCCTGCGACAAATGACCGAGCTCCCGTTTACTAACGTTAAACGGGATGCTTCAGCGGCGAGCGATTCATGCGAAATCAGTTTAACACCAACAGTATGAACTCTTTCATTTTATTTTGTAGATGTACAATTAGTTGATGCTGTAACTAGTTATGGTTAGGAAAGATAAGTAAAAACAAAGTGAGTATAACATTAACATCCTGTTTGAAATTGCCTTACAAAGAGACATACCTAACTATATCATTGTACAACACGGTATCTGTAGCTTATACATTAATTTGCAAGATCAAAGCAATAAAATGAATAATTATGTCGTGAAAGATTTATACACATTCTAAACATTAAAATAGATTTTTGACGACATTGACAACAGTAAATAATGTTTCTTAAATATTCATATTAGTTTGATGGGGGAAAGATAATTACAGTCAATTATTACTAATGCCATTTTTCATATAAATCACGTGTTTAACTTTATATCTATTGACCAAACTTAAATCTGCGGGGTGTCTGATTCTAAACTATCCAACATCGTTGACAATTATTACTATTCAATAGTTTGATAATTTACATTATTTACATTATCATTCACGAGAACACCAACAAGGAAACGATCTATTCAATATAGAAATACGATGCTACCCCATGTTCACTATATGATGTCAAGACGATAAACAAAGCAAATTGTCCTCAGTGTATCAATCCCCCGTTATACGTATAACTTTATCAGCTCCTATGTGGTCTAAGAAATGCAATGCCGATTGTTGGAGTTTAATTATGCAATGGTGTGATCGAATTACATTGATTAAAATTTGATAACAATGTACCTATCTACATATCATAAAGTAAGTATATCTTCTCAATATCAACTGAGATCATGGCTTTATGTAGAATTTGATGTGTTTCGTTGTGTATGACTATTGAAGCCAGTAGAACACATGTGTGATTCTATAGCGAAGTTGTAAATCAAAATATGCTTTTATCTTAATATATAAAGAAGTTTATAGTTACTTATCTTTGAGAACCGGTTGGAACATATCTAAAATATAATAAGAAATATTGCGAGACGATATAACAAATATATTAATAATAGCATTACAGATTCCATTCATGTTAGCGTCCTCCGAGTTAGGCGGTGTCTCATAAGTTCGTGTCACCTGGTTTTATCACCATAGGGTGCAAACGCTTCAGAAATTAAACACGAAATTATTTGTACGAACATGTTTGAAATTTAAAAACGAGAAGTTATATTTTCGTTCGAAGGCTTAACATACGCAAAGTATTTGACGTGGCATAGATGCTTGACTGATCTTTGACAATAGCTTTCAAATTCACGTAAAGCTATCATGTCAAATGACTTAGCAAGAGGGTGTTGAAACATGTCTCTCTGATCATCACATGCATTTTCGTCGGTGTAATTATGACAGTAAAGGTGAAATAGACATGCTGTCGTGATATCGACGTGCACGTGGGTTCCCAGGACCGTGTATATATCATGTATATTTCATAAGACCTCATACCGCGTCGCTGCGTTGCAGGAAAACCGGTCCTGTGCTGGAACGCCTGCTGGACAATAAACAGAGACAAGGATGAATACAAACATTATGAATAGAGATTCCCCATGGACACATTTAAACGCAGTGGTAGGCTGTGCGGTTTATGTTAAATCATTACAGAACATTGTGGTAATTGAAAATGGTTAATTAGCATTAATATTGCAGTTGTCTACATGTGAAAGTTCACTGTACCAAAAGACGGCAAGCAGTGAAGGACAAATGTAACGATGTAAATATACTATGAATGGTAAGACGGCATGTTACAAGAGGTGTGGCCATTCTTTAAAGTCCGTCCTTTCAAGCCAGAGTCACGTTCATAGAAAACAGGTATTAACGACATGCATGTGTATAACACCACAATCAAAGCAATACAATGTCAAGAACGAGAATACGACGACCGTGGTCGTCGTAAAGAGTCATCAACGTCGTCATCATTGTGTTTTAATAGTATATACCTATAGGAGTATATCCCCTTGGATCCACCATAACCACAGACTACGCCATTGCTAATGATGGAATTAAGTTACCATTATATTTATGCAGTTTTGTACGGGAGACCCACGTCTAACTGTCTACCTGTCTGCATGCAAGTCCGTCCACATTTCCCTCCGTCTGTCAGTTATTGCGACTGATGACCCTAGTTCCCCTTCTTATTAGTTTTATAATTTGTAAACAGTATTTATTTGTAAAGTCTTCCGGGGTTCGTGAACAGCCAAATTAATATCTACCTGAACACTTGTGCCAGTACTACTATTAGTTCTATATCTAGTATTTATTCTAACCTACACGTATACGAACGCCCAACATTTCAGTGAGGTTAGCTCATATTCATGATACTATTATAATTAATTCCACCACTATTTTACCTCGATATTTGATTTACCAATTATGGTAATACCTATACATGTAGGTCTTTCAGCGGCTGATTGGGCACAAGAAAGGCAATGTCTTCATTAGGATTGCGATCGTTGTGCTGGATATATGTTTATTAGTTAAACCAGGTAATACATTTCTACTCGTATACCAGCCTTGGGCCCATAAACAATCTATGAAGCAATCATGAATATTAACTATCATGATTTCTGATATAGGTTGGTATAACCTCCTGAGACAAAGAATAACGTAAAATGCTACTCGCCGCTTTGCCATTCTTAACATATCATTATTATAACTTCTAAGACACCATTTAGATTTAATCCCCTGTACAATCTTTGCATAATCATGATAATAGCGATGTAGAGTTTCAAATCCGACGATCACCACAGCGTGAGATTTTTAATCTACGTAAATAAATACATTAACAAATCTTGTAATAGTGGTTACTCCAACATCCATTTGTATCTTCTTCATAGAATTGTATAACACCTTTTGTGGCTAATTTCCCTCCCGGATGCTCGCTCAAGTACTAACACTGTTTAATATCGTCTTTGATGTTGTTGTCCACGTTTCATCAAACCCGTGTCGTGCGATGTCATTGCACCGGTAATCCCATGAAGACCAAAGCGATATTCGAATTAATTATCATCCGCCCTTGTGCGCGGTGTGCATGTATTTTGATCCACCGACACCAGATGATCCGGGCCATGATTATGAGCGTAAAGTTGTGATAACTGTAGGACTATAATAGTATTATACGTTTGATGACGGATTGTCTTGTTATGGACGCGAGGTATGAATCTCACCGGAGAAGGGGATCAACGTTAAGCCAGATCCGAGATTAACGCGTATATAGTTCTCCTTTTACCGCCAGGGTAGATATATGCATCATTATGAAATTCATAATACTGTGACATAATTTTATGGCTTATCTCGATATATAAGTGTTTAATATATTGTACATGTTAATCCGATGAGAAATATACATGCCATTAAAGATTGAACTAAGTTGTTCGCTTATAAAATACCTGCAATCCGCCATTGTTGATTGCTCAAGTATAGGATTTTTTAATGTGTTATATTAAACGTATACGCAGCATAATGACGGTTGAAAGTTAATGTCTCGTGAAATCCGGTAATTTAATACATTTCATTCATTGAAGGATATTTTTTAATGTTTTACTTTGTTTTGGTTCTAAAATTCATTCAACACCTGTATGTTCCTTCAACTACAAGTAATTGATAACAACGCAACGTGTCATTAATGGATATCGAGTAATTCTGGTTACATCCTTTGATGTCATTGGTGATCGAAACAATTTAATCCCTGTCTGATGGGCGTTGATCGTCATTGTTATTCAGTAATACGTGTAACTGTTTATTTACAAACGACGCAGCTTTGGTCACAGTGGTTTTCGAAGCCGGAAACTATCGTCCATATATTGTTGACAAGAAAAAACAAACAATTGATGCAAGAATTTAACTAGGTTTGGCATGAGGAAGCGTTGCGCAATTTGTAATTCAATAGACAGAACCTTACATTAACGTTACTGTGCGTATGTCTGTACAGGGAGTTGCATTTGTGTAAAGGAAGCATATTGTCCTTTATTGATAACTCTAAAAATATAATTATGGAACACATGGAAACTGATACCTGGGGTGCGTTCAGGCTGCACTACAATTACTACACTACGCTACCTTTCTACAAAGTAGTGGTTGGCTGAACGGGTTAGTAGGAAAATAGCAGGAAATCGGTTTGCGCATGCGTCCAGTACATTCGCTTCCTGGTTTGGGTGATTTTCCGAAAAACACTACGGGGTCCAGACCTGTAGCGAAAAATAGTACTACATTGTACTACACACGCTGGCTGAACGGCTTCCGTAGCACTACATAGTACTATGTAAAAATATGGTGAGATACAAACAAGAATAAGTAAATAAGGTACAATACGTATTCAGTGGAACCCGGATGATACGAAGTAAATGTAGTCGCAACGAACCAAATTTTTTATTTAATTTTGGAATTGGATTGACCAACTTTAATTTAGGAATACATGAATACCATTACTGTATGGGTACCACGTTGCAATATGTAGATTAGATATACTCCGATTCTTGGCCGGGTATCGATCCAATCCGTGGTCTAATTGTGATAATCCCAGGTATTGTAAACACTGACATACAGTTTGATGTATGATACAGGTGTCAGAATATATGTTGAGCTCTGTGCTTCGTGAATTGACACATGCAATTGATTCACACCACTAAGTGTGTAGCAACGTGGGAGGTATAATACTAGTATTTACCAGTACGATACGCCGATTGGAGAATAACTTGATATAGGAGCTCTTCAGTCAGCATAAATAAAATTGTGGTATTTCACGTGTTAACGAAACAATCACGAATGGGGATTTAAGACAACGTGTATACATCGGAGGACTGTCAATCTGCTTCTGGTTCAATAACCGATCTCCATACGGCTTGATCCATACATTCACATACGTACGGACGAATGCACATGTAAACAGAAACGCCCGTATCTGGTGCATTATGCACCTGTTTTCTTTCTGTCGGTTCACTTTTAAAAGGGAATATGTAAAGGGCGATAACTCTTCACAGTATTATTATTTATATATTGTTTACTTTAATTACAGTGTTCCGGAAGCAAATAATAGATTGTGGAATAGATTGTGGAATACGGTAGATTGTGGGATGATATCGGTACGGTTGTGTGTGTGTGTGTGTGTGTGTGTGTGTGAGTGTGTGTGTTTATGTGTGTGCGGTATGTATGTGCGTGCGTGCGTGTGTGTGCGTGTGTGTGCGTGCGTGCGTGCGTGTGTGTGTGTCAAATGGATAGTGAGTTCAGTATTGCTTGCGATAGTTATATCGTGTTTCTCGGTATTTCGTGTTCCTCGCAATAGTTATATCGTGTTTTTCGTTATTTCGTGTTCTTCACAATAATTAGTTCGTGTTCCTCGTTATTTCGTATTCCTCGTGATAATTATGAATTATATACACCATATTTCTGAGTTCATTTTCTTGAAACATTCTTCTTTATTTTTATACTCTACCTATTAACATATAACATAATTGTAACGTACGAATTAGTGCAGGATAGAGGGTAGCATAGAACTTATGATACTAGTATCTGGCCCCGATTTCTCTAAACAAATTTTAGTTTGAGATTTTGCTTAGCTGAGATTTCTACCATTGACTCAATGCTGTAACTTGAATAAAATCTCAGCTGAGTTTGAGTTTTTACTATATACCGTCACCAATACCGGGATTGTCATAACCGGACCAATCCCTTTCGTGTTTTTACCAAAAATGTGTCCATTCAAGTTAAAAACATCAAGTTCATGCTATTCATATGTTCGGTTTTATATGCTCCTTCACTAATGTAATATGTTCATGATGTTTAAATAAACCAAAACATAAGCATCATTCAATCAAGTTCTGTCGTCTCATACATTTATATCTCTGCGGTCAAATTAACATAAAATTAGTCATGTGACGCTTGTCAATCTTTTAATCTATGGAAGCTAAGTTGGGCCAATCTGCACTATAATATTTCCGATCATATTGAATTGAAATTTCAAATCACTGAACATGTTAAACTATTTATTTTATAGTCATTAATATAATTGATTTAAGATTATGAGTAATAGAGTTACTGCAAAAAGGGGACTCTATCAGAGTTACAACCATGAGCATTTTGTTATTCTTCATGACTGTAAATAGGTGACGTCACTCTAGCCGAAGTATTTTTACATGCTGTAAAATGTTGTGCAGTTTTAACGGGAAATGACAAGTTATACTGGTAGGTATAACATAACATTTCTTCAATTATGAACGTCGATCGAATGCCTCGAACGACGGTGTGTTAAGTGATCGAATACCGGTCAGTCAAGGATACTATGTATATAGTGATATAGCAAAACGTTTAAAAACCGAGGATGTGCAGGTTTCTTGCGACACGTGCGTTGTAATATGAACGTAATGTTGACAATACTGGAAAACATGCACAGATGCAAGATACGAAATGCACTTTTACTTTCATGTAACAAAATGATCGATAACATGTCAGCATGAAAATATCTGTGAAAACAAAGAAGTCGTGAATGTTTTTCAGGTAAATAGTTTTTCAGTGTTTACACGCGAAACACCGGGGTATGTGCATGCTTCGTTAGATCGCTATGCCGAGTTTTCAAGCATCTATCTTCCGAGACAATGGATGAACGAATAAACACAAGCTTGGAGCCAAAATCCACATTCTTAGAACTTTTGTGTCTTTTTCGTGAGAATATACACAGCGTTAAACAAGGTGGTGGTATCCCCTTATAACGGAGCGGGTAGGGAAGTGACATAGCGTGTCGGACTACACATACAGAGGTTCGAGTTCGACTCCCATGCTTAAAAAAAGCTGGCATACCGGATGTGCAACAGCTTCATCTACCACTTTCAACAGTCCTTGTCAAAGACGACGTTTCATGACACCATTATCGATTTAAAACGATTTCTTTTTGTTTTGTTTTGAAAGATTGGCACTTTAAAATAAATGTAAAATATATCATTAAAACATTGAAAGTATTGCCAAGGACTGTGCATGTATGTGTGTGTGTCTGTATGTGTTTGTGTGTGTGCGTGTGTTTGTGTGTGTGTGTGTGTGTGTGTGTGTGTGTGTGTGTGTGTGTTAAGATATGGAACGTCGTAGATTTAATTGAAATAGGCCTACTGCAAGGAAAACATTGCTCATTGACATCATGTATACCTGTAGATATGAAGAGAGTACATCATTTGTAGAATTTGTAGTATTAATTCAAATTAAATTATTGATTTTTATAACGGCCTCAGTTGATCTTTATAAACTGTACTTTGTACCAGTCTATACATACGGGTTCATGGTAATCATAAAAAAAGTTAGTATTTCGTGACCCTATTTGCTTTACACCTATTTCGGTCGTGGCATTCATGGAGTAAGTTGATCCAGTTATCCAACGTTTGTTTAAATCAACTCAATACAAAACATCCACCATCTCGTTGTGCCCTTGCGCAATCTCCGTAATAAGTCGTTTGGGCTTTTAGCAGTCTAATGCATTCCTGAATGCATACTCTCCCCTTGATTTGCTTTATTTACAAGTATAATAGAAACCCAATCGCGTGTTTGCTCCGCGTGTAAACACATATTACACCTAGCCAGAGTCTAGTGGCATAACATTTGAAATTTGAGACTCGGATGAAAGACATGGGCATGTTATACTGTGCAGTACTAGTCACAGTATGTGGAAAGTATATACTACTATACCACAAGCTGTACGAGTATACCACATTAACGTGAGGTTATGCGACTCGTTAACTACGCATTCATACTTGGCAATCGCTCGACGGCAATACAGCTCGAATTAATGTTAAACTCGATCCGAGTGGATGCATGCTTCAGTATTAGTAATGACAACACATTCATGAAACAGCTGTGGTAGAAATTATTAAATCACTATCACTACCTGAATTTTGAAATATTGGCGTTAGATAGCTGTTTTATTTACTTGTTTCTTCCTGTGTAAAGAGAGAGAGAGAAAAGAGAGAGAGAGAGAGAGAGAGAGAGAGAGAGAGACGACACAGGCGCTAGACTTCCACGACCAATGATGCTAGATGCTAGTCTACGGGGCAGACAGTTCTATCGCGGGACGGGACCTTTGGTACTTACCGT
>JAUTBT010002632.1:0-10009 GCA_032361225.1 Lepetodrilus schrolli | reverse complement strand
CTCTCTCTCTCTCTCTCTCTCTCTCTCTCTCTCTCTCTCTCTCTCTCTCTCTCTCTCTCTCTCTCTCTCTCATAACAGATAATAATAAAATAGCCTAATCTGTATCTATTATGAGTGCTTCAATTGATATGTCATAGAATGAAACATTTGTAAAATCCTTATTATATATTCCAAAATGACTCCAATGTGAAAATTATAACCGGATTGTTCTGTATATTGAATAATATACATTAGCTTATGTTCCAATATTAAGTAGGAGTTTATACTTATGTTAATTCTCTACCACGTTCAGTTATTACGTGCCAACTTTTGTTTTTATTTATGTAATTATAAATTATTAATGTTTCAATTTCAGTCATTACGGGTGTAATCTGTGTCAATTATAGTTATTAACGATTTAATTATGTTTAAAATCCAGTTATTAAGTGGCTTAATCTGTTACAGATACCGTAACCAATGCCTATTTCAGTTATTATGAACTTTCATGATTAATTCATATATAGCGAGTACTGCAATACGTCCTATAGTGGATTCCCAATATTTGTTGTAGTTGATATTTTTGTTCTTTTTGAAATAGTTTGCCACTTGAAAATCAACTACAGGTTTCACTGGGGTGATAAATCTGTAAATAGTTCAAAGGATATCTTTTGTGAGCCGATCCTCTGGGTTAAAACCTGTTGACATTATAGACCCTTACTTGTCTAAAATGTTTGTATTTCGTGGCGACGGTTTGCAGGCGCTGTCCTGTTCCTAGACCTGTGCACGCGTTATATGAAAATGTAATGTTAATAATTGTTATACGTTAAATAATACTCCGTAGTAGTAGAAGGGCGGGTGGTAGCGGAGTGGTAGAACGCTGGACTTCGGAGCCAAATGTTCCAGGTTCAAATCCCGCCCCGGGGGCTCGGCATCAATGTTCGCGAAAGTTACCTTTCTGACGCGATATTGATAGGATGCGATGTCTGTAGAGTGGCAATGCAGTTATCATCCTTGGTCTTGTCAGTACCAGCCGATGCTCGCAGGTTTACTACAACATTCAGCGCTACGGATTTTGCGGGTTTCCTCTGCCCTAAACAAACAAGCCGTGATATAAGTGAACTCGAATTCAAACCAAAACAAAAAAATACTAAAGAAAACAACAAAGTAATAGTAGAGGGTGGGTGTTTTTGGGGGGTTGTGGTTGTGGAAGTGGTGCTGGTATTATGGTGGTGGTGGTTGTTGCTTGTGTTAATTGCTGCTGCTGGTTGTGGCGGTACTTGAGGTGGTGCTGATATTATGGTGGTAATGATGGTGGTGCTGATATTATGGTGGTAATGATGGTGGTGCTGATATTATGGTGGTAACGATGGTGGTGCTGATATTATGGTGGTAACGATAGTGGTGCTAATATTGTGGTGGCAATGATGGTGGTGCTGATATTATGGTGGTAACGATGGTGCTGCTGATATTATGGTGGTAATGATGGTGCTGCTGATATTATGGTGGTAATGATGGTGATGCTGATATTATGGTGGTAACGATGGTGGTGCTGATATTATGGTGGTAATGATGGTGGTGCTGATATTATGGTGGTAATTATGGTGATGCTGATATTATGGTGGTAACGATGGTCGTGGTGATATTATGGTGGTAATTATGGTGGTGCTGATATTATGGTGGTAACGATGGTCGTGGTGATGATCATGAAGTGGTGCTGCTGTGGATGCAGTTCTGACATTGTTATGATGATGATGGTAGTGGTTGCTTGTGTTGCTGGTGGTTGTTGGTAATGTTGTTATTGTTGTTCTTGTTGTTGGCGGTGGTGGTGGTGATGGCGGTTGAGGTGGTGCTGATATTATGGTAGTAACGATGGTGGTGCTGCTGTGGATGCAGTTCTGACATTGTTATGATGATGATGGTAGTGGCTGCTTGTGTTGCTGGTGGTTGTTGGTTATGTTGTTATTGTTGTTCTTGTTGTTGGCGGTGTGGTGGTGATGGCGGTTGAGGTGGTGCCGATATTATGGTGGTAATGACGGTTGTGGTTATCATCATTAAGTGGGAGTGGTTCTGAAATTATGCTCCTGATAACGATGGTGGTTGTGGTGGTGGTGGTTTTGGGGTGGCGGTTGTTATTTGTGATGGTGGCGTTGATGGTTTATTAGTCCATATCTATTACGCAGAAAACATCCCCAAGGAATGTATAAGATGCTGTTCGTAAAGTAAGATCTGGGATTATTCAATCCTTCCTACAAAGCATCCTTTGAAACTCATGGATATTATGGCCTAAGTAGGCATGCAATGGTCGTTCTTACAGAGGATCGCTACAAAGAAGCATGCGGTGACATATGATCTAGTAAAGAGTGGTTCATCTGTGGCATACGTAGGCAACTGGTTAAGTTTAGCTTCAGTATTATAAATATCACATGTAATATTCAAAAGAGAGTGGGGTGGGTCGCTATACTCTCCGTGCACCACACAGAGAGAGAGAGAGAGAGGGGGGGGGGGGGAGAGAGACTGGAACCATCCCGTTGGCCTGTCACCGAGTACATGCAGTACAATAGTATTTGATATAATGTTAATTAGAATCCCAATAGTATACTTCTAGTACATACTATAGATATGTAGCAGTTCCAAGCACATTCCATACTTGATGGATACTCTTTCAATTCATAGTGCAACTGTCAATTGAACTAATATTTAGCTCTAGAATGCGTGTCCTACTTTCCACCATGTGCAATGCACCGTGACCTTTTGATACTGTCAATACGACAGTTAGTGCGCTTTTCTGCCCTAGCGTATTGAACGCTTCTGACTTCCGAGCAAGCAGAAAGAAACACCACCGTCAGGGTGTAACCCAGATCGCTATTAGGAGCGAGAACTACATCACAGTCTATATGCATTTGATTTAAATGTATGACTTGTCCTCGCAACACAGTCATTTAAATCGAGGACTGCATATTACACCGCTTCCGCCGTGACGCGTCACGTCTGCTCGTGGTGTTGGGCAGACGAGAGTTGGGACAGCTGATGGGCCACAGCAGACGACACTAGCCATGGCGAACATTGGAATACCGTTGCTAGCTTTAGAACCAATGACAACATGGTGTCGACTGAAACAATACTATATTTGGAAGAAAGCAAACGAAATGGTATGTAATGTGGCTTTTTAAGTAATCTAATTTAATCCAGTTAGTTGATTTCAAAATCAAAAGTGTATGCCTGTATACATTTAGGCCAATAGCATGGGTGCTGTCACAGCAAAATAAAATTAGTTAGGTAGCCTTTTTCAGGATCTTAACTGGATCCTAGGATCCTGGCAGGACACGTTCACCCCGGGTGTCCTGATTTATTTTTGAGCATCCAATTTTAATTTGTTTTGCTTGCTTGGTACCTGTTGGCCTATGTCAAATCCTGCACAGTTATCGTATGTGCATACATGTGAAAATGCATATGCAAATATGTGTTTATGGGTACGTACAGTAAATGCGTCTAGGATATGAGCTTGACGTGATTAGTATGAAGCTTAAGGCGGTGTCACTCGGTGCAGAAAGCAGAAAGGGTTTGCCCATGCTGTTATTTATTAGTATCTCGCAACAAACCTGTTTTAGATAACTGGTATGTCCTTGTTGTAATACATGTAATCTGCGTTAAACTATGAGGCTATGTAACCCACCCTAACCCCACCTAACCAAATGCAGACAAATGCACAGAGAGGGAGAGAAGAGAGATATATGGGGGGGGGGGAGGGAGAGAGAGGGAGGAGAGAGAGAGAGAGTGAGAGAGGGAGAGAGAGGGAGAGAAGAGAGAGGGAGAGAAGAGAGAGGGAGAGATAGAGAGGGAGAGAGAGAGGGGAAGAGAGAGAAAGAGAGAGGGAGAGAGAGAGACACACAAACACACATTCATGTTAAAAATAATAAACATACATACACACACACATCACCATCACCAACACCAACACCATATCATCAACACCATCATCATCATAAACAACAACAACAACAACAACACTACCCAAATCCCAGCGTCTATTAATTATGAAAAACGAATTAACCATTACAATATATTATGCATAACCCTCAGTGTATGTTTCCCATGTTTCCTTAAGAACACTCACGACATTGAATGCACACCTTTACTTGTATATCGCCTAAGGTCGAATGTTAGTGTTCATAGCATACTACATAATATTTGTATCGTATGCTAATACAAGAATCGTCACATTGACGAGAAACATGTACCACAGTTCTTGTACCCATATACAATAGATCTATACCAGCTGGCTTGCTTATTTCAGATCTGCCATTCACTGTCGCTTAACAATATTGACGGGTCATCGATTTCCCACGCTATGAATCAAGACCTCGACAGATCTCGAGAAATAATGTTACTTTTAATATATGTGAGCTTTGAAATAGAGCAGCATGCATTGCATTCATAGCTCGAGGCGAAATATACATTTGCTTGTACATTTCAACTTTGGGGTTACAGGTGTGAGCTTTAATGCAGTGCAATAGAATAATAAATTGACAACGCGAACGAAAATAACGATAAATAGCATCAAATCGAGTTGTGACCTTTGACATTGTCATAGTGAAGTATTATTAGATTGGCGACGCGAATGAAGATTGTATGTACACGTACATTTCATATCGGGGCGGGGGGGGGGGGGGTTGTCAGCCTTGACATTGTGCACTATCCCGGAATAATGAATCAATAACGCGAATGCATTTCAATATCCATACATGTACATTTCAACTTTCACGTTATATATTTTAAAATACGAAATGTTGAACATAATGCAATAACGATAAAACCTTTACGAATAATTGTTTTCGTTATGTGTGAAATCATCTCTGCACATAAGATTTGATATTGAGCAGTATAACGGTATTTATATTGGATCGGTAACACGAGTGAATTTCAACATACATACATACATACATACATACATGCAGATTTCAACTTTTAAGTTAGATACTTTACTGTTGAATATAATGCAATTACGTTAAAACAGTACGTTCCATTTTTCGTTATGCATGAAATGTCTAGATTTTGTTGATGGTCTAAACTGATTTGGCCGTGTCCACCTTCTGTCCATCTAGAGTCCAGCTGTTAATGTAATGCCGCTGGCTACTATAATGTACATAGACGATAGACTGGCGAGTGTAGATCTATTCCGCCCAGCTTGTATACATACACTAGTATATGTAGCAAATACCGGTCCGGCCAGAAAGTGGGTCTTGTTTATACTGTGCGCCCATACATCCTAACAAAATGATGTATCAAAGGCCGTCTACCCTTCTGGTTATTTTTGTTATTCGTGAATAGTGCTGATGTAGCAATTAATGCTGTTTGCTGGTTTCGTTTGTGCTGATGTTGTATGTGGCATACCCCCAAGGGGGTTGGGGGGGGGGAGGATGAGTGCGCACTGATCCATTGATCGTAGCAGTAATAAACCTTTGGCCATACATTTGGTGCATTATTTATGAACACAGGAAATATATAGTTTAATGTACAATACCAGTAATATTTTCGGACATATTTCATGGAGTTAGCAATAGGACAAGCTTTAGCGATTAGTGTTAAAATAGAATAGTGAAGTATTTTGACATATTCTCTCTAACGTGGAAGGAAGTCATTATACGCAAATGTCAGTGTTAACGCAAATGTCAGTGTTAACGCAAATGTCAGTGTTAGCAGCATCAGCTTAATACTCACGATTAATTATCATTATTATTATTATTAGTAGTAGTAGTAGTAGTAGTAGTAGTAGCAGAAGCAGCAGCAGCAGCAGCAGTAGCAGTAGTAGTAGTAGTAGTAGTAGTAGTAGTAGCAGTAGTAGTAGCAGCAGCAGCAGTAGTAGTAGTAGTAGTAGTGTCTGTCAGTACCAGCCGGTGCTCGCAGATTTACTGCAACATTCAGCGATACGGATGTTGCGGGTTTCCTCCTGCCCTAAACTGAAAAGTCGTGATATAAGGGAAAGAATTTTGAAAGCGGCTCCAAACCCCAATTCAAAAGTAGTAGTAGTAGTAGTAGTAGTAGTAGTAGTAGTAGTAGTAGTAATACTATTAATAATAGTAGTAGTAGGGATAGTAGTGGCAGTTGCAGTAACAGTATTAGTAGTAGTAGTATTAGTAGTATTAGTAGTAGTAGTAGTAGTAGTAGTAGTGGTAACAAGAATAATAATGTCAGTAGTAGTAGTAGTAGTAGTAGTAGTAGTAGTAGTAGTAGTGGTAGTGGTAGTGGTAGTGGTAGTGGTAGTGGTAGTGGTAGTGGTAGTGGTAGTGGTAGAAGTAATAGTACCAGTAATATATATATTTTCTGTTAATTGCAGTTTAGGACCACTTTCAAGATTTGTTCACTTACTATACATGATGGTGTGTTACTACTATTATTATTAATAATAATATTATCATACAATATTTAATTGTCATTTATATCTTACATACAAAATCATTTAGATATCATTGTATATTGTTATATTGTAGAAACCTCACATTTGACTTGTAATAATATTGTTTACCACACACGAGTCATGTATCAGTGTATACATCATCTAAATGTTTATATAACGAGTTTACCTCGTTGTGCGTGAGTACACATTATACATGCTACATGCCGCTATAAATGATCATCAACCAGCTTTATGAATTGTGAAGCATTGAGACAGTATCCTTGCCAATGACAACAACCAGATTAAGATGGCTGTTAGCCCACAAGGTGATCCGAGAGACATTAGTGGTGGTAAATGGTCCATAAACAATTTGATGTATGGCCATTTCAACTTTGATCCCTTGCAGTGACACATGGTCAAATTTGTTCTCACACTGCCTGATGGCTTTACAGATGTAGCTTGCATTTATTGGGCAGGTAAAAATAACTACTCTGACTTTATGTGATGTCATTATGTATAGTGACCTCTAAGTAATGACATTCTGTATAGTGACCTCTAAGTGATGACATTATGTACACTAACCTTAAATGATGACATTCTGTATACTGACTACCAAGTGATGACATTCTGTATTGACCTCTACGTGATGACATTCTGTACACTGACCTTAAATGATGACATTCTGTATACTGACTACTAAGTGATGACATTCTGTATTGACCTCTAAGTGATGACATTTTATACACTAACCTTAAATGATGACATTCTGTATACTGACCTCCAAGTGATGACATTTGCTATACTGACCTTAAATAATGACATTCGCTATACTGACTTTCAATAATGACATTGTGTACACTGACCTTAAATAATGAAATTTTGTACATTGACCTCTAAGTGATGACATTTTGTACACTGACCTTCAATAATGACATTGTGTACACTGACCTTAAATAATGACATTTTGTACATTGACCTCTAAGTGATGACATTTTCTACACTGACCTACAATAATAACATTGTGTACACTGACCTTAAATAACGACATTTTGTACATTGACCTCTAAGTGATGACATTTTGTACACTGACCTTTAATGACATTGTGTACACTGACCTTAAATAATAACAATATGTACACTGACCTTAAATAACAACATTTTGTCTCTTGTATGTTAACCTATACATCGCAGAGCATCTTTCCATATGAAGTTGAAGAATCTCTGTCCTCTCTGTGACCATACACAATGGCGATGTGGACCGTTTAACTCCCCAAACTGTCATTTCTAGCAATTTCATTGCACTGCATTAAAAGTATTGAAATAGTTACAACCATTGCTATATTAAATCTGTATCAGTTTGTTTTTATGGCTGCTTCCTTGTTCAGGTTTATTATACGTACTCAATATGGACCAATGGCTATATTTAATCTCGCAGGGTTTTATACCCTGGTTACAGCACTACATGGGTCTACTGACCGTTTACAACTAGTTTAACACCCACGTCCTTGTCCATTAAATCCTTGACGGTTGTAAACCCGTCGATTCATTCCTTCAAACTAGTATAAATTTATTGCAATTCATTAGGATTTGTCCTGATATGTTCGACTTTGTGTAATCTTTGATGTATAAGGATAGTTTGATATCTGGAAAAAGCAATAGGAATCCTCTTACGAAGACCTAGAAAAACAATGTAAGTTTGTGTTTGAGCTCGAGCAGCCTCTACTACGTGTCCAAAAGAATAATTATTAAATCTATTATCAGATAAATTCAAAGACATTTAAGCGGGAAATGTTTTAGTACCATGGGCCAAACTGCAGTGCACTATTACAGATACATAACTGTCCTCCTATACAAAAGTGCACTATTACAGATACATAACTGTCCTCCTATACAAAAGTTGTGTCTGCTTGTATCAGGGTTCATCACCGCTTTCAAGATTTTTTCACTCATATCACTGCTGGCATGTTTTGTGTTCACATGCCCTGCTTGTACTGGGCCCCACTGGATGGTGATGCCAGCTCACAGAATATCCTGCTGTATTTGGAACATATCCTATTCAGACACACTATTAACCAACCCTGGTATGACGAGTTCTAGGCTCGAACCTCGTGCCTTGTCCTAGCGCTCTCCAGGCCGACACCTTAACCACTATACCACGGAAGCTGGGAAACCTGTATGTACCACCGTGCTATTGCAGTACAGTATTCATACAGACATTGTACACCTGTCCTCCCTCGAGACAGAACATTGCACACCTGTCCCTGGATACAGAACCGTCTGTGGAGAGGCTACCGAGGTTCCTGGACTAAGTTACGCCAAATTTGTGTACAATATAATTTGTTGTTCACACCTGAGATAACACCAAGCCTAAGTCAGTCAACAAATTAACTGATACAATATCCCTGAACTGTAAGACTTGTATCTTAAAGCAACACTGACCACTGTCCTTGAATCACAACCAGTGTGAGAAACACACCTGTTAACACCCACCCAATGTAAGCCTGAAGAGCAATGCTCAATTGTCAATTTGTTATGAAACCATAATTACCCTTCAAGGACACACATCGAAAGAATGGACACACACACACACACACACACACACACACACACACACACACACTGACACACATATACAAACACACACACACACACACACACACACACATAATATGTATGTACACACACGAAAATCACCAAAACATGCAAAACCTCTTAAAGACACTACTGCCTATCTAGTCCGTTCATGAGTGTGAATGCATAAACACATTGTATACACCTACAGAAATCAGGAGTACGTATACTATCACCGTAAAAAATGGTAAATATCGTGACTTAGACACACCACAACCTACCCACCTACCTGACTTCAGCCACTACACTGTCACATTATCCAGATATGGGGGTAAGCACTGGTTTAACTACAGGGCAACAAGCACCTGCTCAGAGAACCGCGACTATAAATTACAAACACAGTGTGTTCACATGTGTAACACTGGCCAGTGGTGTGAATTTATGTGGGCAGCAGCTTGTACACACTGGCCTCCTGCCCTCAGTGTCTCCACCCCAGTCACAGATGTGCCTACACAGCCTACTCTGTACACTGTATCCCACACAGCCTACACTGTATCCTACAGGAAGCACATTCTATATTGCACCCTACACTTTATCCTACACAGCCTACACTGTATCCCACACAGCCTACACTTTATCCTACACAGCCTACACTGTATCCAACACAGCCTACACTTTATCCTACACAGCGTACACTGTATCCCTCTATCCAAAATATGCGACGATTCTAGCGATTTGATTGGTTGATAGATTTCCTGGAAAGCCCAGGTTTTGCTGGAGTTAAAAGTTATGACATCATGATCACTGTGATGTCATGGTGGCTGCCCTCAACTCGAACGTTAGAAAGACATTCCGCATGAATATTCACAATTCTTAAAAGTGTGTAGATCTATTACTATTTTGGATAAATTCGTTTCGGGGCATACAGGCTTCTAATGTCAAGCATTACTACTCCTCTATAAGAAGAAAACATCCAACTTGTGAATCCACATTTTAAAGTTACGCGTAGGAATACATGCAGGTCAGTAAATTGTAAACAGCTTCACTCATTGATAAATACACCAA
>JAUTBT010002631.1:0-28161 GCA_032361225.1 Lepetodrilus schrolli | reverse complement strand
TACTACTACTACTACTAATAATAATAATAATAATAATAATAAGAATAATAATAGTAATAATAATAATCTATACCATGTCCACAATGACCATCAACGTTTCGACCTCATTGGTTCTTCTTCAGGATTGCTCTATCAATCACATCTTTTTCACTGGTTTACCGTTTCTCAATCGATAAATTCCCCTTATTCCATGGGGTAACGAGGCATATTTATTTATTATAATATATGAATTTACATAACCGAACACCTGTTCAAAGACAAACGTTAACCGATCTATTCCGTACTGTCAAACTTACCCCCACTTCGTTCGTTCTCAATAACCGTATGGTTGGTGAGTAACTAAACTTGACTGAGGAATTCCGGGGTACATTTAGGGTGGCACGATAATTCTAATTTAAACAAAGTAGATATACCGTACTCGACGAAGGTGCGACATAAACACGTATTTCCTCAGTATTACACATACAATTGTTGAACTGAAATGTTGTATATATATCCGTCATTCACATTGGATGCCAACACGTGACGTGATAGGTATTTCGAATGCCCATCAATTTGTCCATATCACTGTAAACAAATATACAATTTGCTTTATTTATTCCAAGATTACATCACATCAATTTGTGCTCTAATACGTATTATAGTAATAAACTAAATTGGTTCTAAATTTATTATATCTTGATAGACCAAGCCGTCAACTAGAACGCAATTTCTTTGAAAGGTAATGCTATTTATTATATAGATATACCACAGGGTTAGATGATTAAAATCCTTAACAAACTTATTAAAATAAGAAAGAAAGAAATAAACATGAACTAATATTGAGTCATTGGATATATTATAAATCTATTTGTCAAACCATAATTGTGCATCATAGGCCGGAAATACCTAACTAAGCTTGGTATACATGTTAGAATTATTATTATTATTATTATTATTATTATTGTTTTATTGCTGACATTGCTGATATGATTGTTACTACCATCAAAATCATCATCACAATCGTTCTGATTAGTAGTATTTTCATTATTATTAATATTGCATTATGGATGTTGTTGATATTATTATTATTATTATATTATTATTATTAATATAATCATCATCACAATCGCTATGATTAATAGTATGTCATTATTATTGTTGTATTTATGTTGATATTATTATTATTATATTTTTATTATTATTATTATTATTAGTAGTAGTAGTAGCAGTAGTAGTAGTAGTAGTAGCAGAAGTAGTAGTAGTAGCAGTAGTAGTAGTATAGTAGATAGTAGTAGTAGTAGTAGTAGTAGTAGTAGTAGTAGTAGTAGCAGTAGTAGTAGTATAGTAGATAGTAGTAGTAGTAGTAGCAGTAGTAGTAGTAGTAGTAGTAGCAGTAGTAGTAGTATAGTAGATAGTAGTAGTAGTAGTAGTATAGTAGATAGTAGTAGTAGTAGTAGTAGTAGTAGTAGTAGTAGCAGTAGTAGTAGTATAGTAGATAGTAGCAGTAGTAGTAGTATAGTAGATAGTAGCAGTAGTAGTAGTATAGTAGATAGTAGTAGTAGTAGTAGTATAGTAGATAGTAGTAGTAGTAGTAGTATCATCATCATCACCATTGTTATCATTACTAGTACTTTCATTATTATTTTAATTATTTTAATTTTAAATATTGGTGTTTTATTTTTTTCAGTTATGGAACCATGGATCTCAACAGCGCAGCACGGCGTAAAAACGCCACCCGTGAAAATACCAATACATTAAAGGCCTGGCTATACGAACACAAGAAGAATCCATATCCAACGAAAGGCGAGAAAATCATGCTAGCCATCATCACCAAAATGACCTTGACCCAAGTGTCCACGTGGTTTGCCAACGCCAGAAGGAGGCTGAAGAAAGAGAACAAGATGACGTGGTCGCCACGAAATCGATCGGGTGATGGAGACGATGACGACAAATGCAGGAACAGCGACAGTGACGAAGACGACGACGACGATGGCGATAAGGTCGTCGATAAATCAGATAAAGAAGGTGATAAGGAACCGAGAGGTATGTATATGACAACGGATCTTTTAAATAATTGTAAGTGTATTTATGTCTACTTATGATATTAGATTATTTAGGTAACATAAATATATGGCAATTGTAATACGTAGATATATAATACGGATGGTTGGTAAGGACGTATTGACTGTCATTGAAAGGATAATGAATTAGAATACGCTCAGGAAGTGACGTCATTTCGTAAATATTCACTTCAACCGTACGTAATCTAATTACACAAGGGTGACAACAACAAAAAACGCACACACAAAAATAAATAAATTACTCTTCATTTCAAACATTATTTTTGTATTGGTTGAATTATGAACAAATAGCCTGTCTGGGAAGACTGAAAACAAAACAATTAATCAGCTTCGTATTATGATTTGTTAGTATATTTTAGTAAATTAAGTATGTGTTTAATCCTTGGAAATATATAAGTATTGTACGATATCTATATCACAATGACACCTAATTATTGCAAAGACTCGACAAAGCAGGAATACCCATATAATGCAGGTGTTTTATTTATTAATTAATTTTAATCATGCTTTGTTTGTATTTATAGTAAAGTACGTGTTTAATCATTGCAAATATTAAAGTATTGTACGTTAGCTGTAGCAATGGGCAACTGTAGCAACTACCTGGCAGACAGGCAGGAATACATACTCATATTCATCATATTCAAGGGAAAAAGGTCAGTGCTTCAGGCAAAGGAACCGTATAATAGTTTTGTGAGAGTGTATTCCCTTCGAAGCTATTAGCGTGGGAAGATATTCCATCATCAATTACGATGTTGTCAGTCAAGACTAAATAATTCGTATGTGATGTCATGGGGGAAACCGAGAAAAAAATATTTCACGTGATAGACTGACAGGCATATATGAACGTAAGTCTGAAGGACAAGACGCGCCATATTGCTTGGGGTGCAATACTATCATTAAATTGGCCAATGGCCAAAATATAGGTCATTCACGTAGGTTAGCAAATTTGAGGAAGAAATCGCAAAACAACATGCGTGTGTGTAGATCGCAGGTATCGAGTAGAACTGCCTGACAACATTAGCTTCCGTAAGAACGACGAGTGGGTTATCAGCTGTATTGCGCCATGCATTTCGTAACTTATGTCACATTGTCCATTCATAATGTTTGAGAAATTCTGTTAATATCATAGAAATGCTGACTTAATATCGCCATCGCGTATTATCATGCATGATTTGAGCATGCCATATGATGAACACTAAGGGTATGTCAAAGGGAATATATGCTACGAATATATCCATGCTAGCACTAGCATACCCGAGTAAAGAGGATGATGGCATTAGTTTTCAATGAGTTTCCGAATGTCTGTATTTAATAGTGATTGGTATTTATTTAATAGTGACTGGTATTTATTTAATAGTGATTGGTATTTATTTAATAGTGATTGGTATTTATTTACTAGTGATTGGTATTTATTTACTAGTTGCTGTTATGGGGATCGTGACGTGTTCTTTGCCCTATATTATTACCCCGGTCAATGAATCAGTGCCCTCATTTTGCTTCTCAACTTTTTGACATTCCAAGCTGCCGTTGAAGGTGCTAACAATGTATAATTCGCATGTCCAATATCATCCTACCGGGTACCCATTCAGAGGCATTTTCGAAATAAATCACATAATGATTCAGAGGGCGACACCACACGTTGTGACATGATCTATATGTTCTTTAATACCAAGTCGTCAATTCTAGATGATGGACATATTGTTGTACACGTCTTTCACATATGCTTGTATATAATAAAGATTTACAAAATCTTAGAGAATAACCCACTCGATACGAGTGGTTACGGAAAATATGTCCCGAGTGAAATTAATGTTCACAATTCCGAGCTTTTGCGAGGAACTTTGATCATTAATTTCACGAGGGACATAATTATTCAATATCATCATTTTAATGTAATAAACCATTGAAAACTGCCGACAAACAGCTTCACCGAGAGGGCGAATTAGCAGTCAAAAACGTGTACATTCCACACAAGCATGAGAAATACAAAAAGACGTAATCATCACTGTTGATTATGGAATCATTATCACACAGTAGATATCCACCACGTATGTTGAATAATAGTAGATAACCCTCGGGCTTATTCCAAGTGCTCAATAAATCGTTAAAGTCAATTAAATCATTACTCTCGTTACAATTTTTGAGCCCTTGTATGACAGCACACGAAAGCAACGACAGCTAGTCGACTTGGATATGTATGTGAGTCATTACACAGCGTCTAATCGCATCATAAATCTGAGACGCATATTATATCAGTCAGAGATGCGGAGACACAGGGTATGGTCGGACCGTACATACTTGTCAAGGTAACCGCAGAGTAACCGACAACGCAGAACAGAACAGAGCAGACTGCAAGGGTTTAGACAGAAACACGGGAAGCACGTTGTTATTCATGACGTATTTGCATTGTTTTATTTACAACGTGGATTGAGTGTTAATAAAGTGTGTAGGAGGAAGAGTAAGCGTTTACATGTGACGTTATTGTAATCAGAACCAAAAAGAATAGTCAATGGAAAGTATCCTATCTGTATTGAAATTTGCATTAAAATTATCAAGCGTTATCGCATGGAAATTAAGGAGATCCAATGTCCACAGCATCAAATGAGATCCTAAGCAAATAATCTAAACTTGTATACAACTCTATATAAGATTCCTATAAACAGTTAACTTCGACAACCAAATATACTCAACAAAATAAATTAAGGGACAGCAAATATTTTGTGAGTAAGCTTTCTGCCAAATTTCGGAACTCGGCTTAAGAAATCTGGTGCCATTTTTCATATTCCAATTTGTCTGCAAGTTCTTGAAGAGTATCTGGAGACGTTTGTAAATGCTTAGTTGTAGAAATAATATTAACCTACATTGATATGTTCAAAAAGTCTGCTGGCCCTTAATTAATTTTTGTTGAGTATATATCCAATCTACTAGTCCAATGTAAACCCGAACGATACTCGATTTATGTTATTGCTTCTTTAATACAAATCAGTATAATACTTCCCGGAGAAAAACGCATGGCTTATTTTTCGTTAATTAATACTAATTTCCCTTATTTTAGAAATACATTCATTTCGTTTTATAACGAGGTGCCGTGTATTTCGTATTGTTAGCGATTACAAATAGCAGTTGAGCAAAACGGCATCTTACGTTTCAAACTAGAGCCGGAACGAGCATAACATTCAGTAATCGGGTATCCGATCCTATGTAATCGAACCGTAACCGGTTAACTGGGTCAGTGCCGTGTTCACGTATCATGCTCTATAAATTGATGTACGTGGCATAGAGAACATGAATATGTTCATAGATAATTGTATATTCGATAATTACTCACTTCATTTGTTCACACAGTTCATGCACACATGTTGCATGCGTTGAAGAGTTTTACATGTCATTTCTGACCATACACACATTAATGTGTATATGAATATTAATATTTGTATGGCGTCAAATCCACACGCTAGCATGTGCTCATGGCGCTACATATTGTAACTGTGAATGAATAGAAACGTTTTAAGATTGGAATTTAAAATGTAAATATTTTCAGCGTAGAGAGATTCCTATCCTCCAGAATGAATATTAACTCCCTCGTGTAAAACATGTTTCATTTGCACGATAGAACATAAAATTGTTTTATTTTAAATACAATTTTAAATACGTTTATAACTTAATGTCTTAAACATCAGTATTTGATGTCGATTAAAATAATTATCAGATGGACACACCAATGGCAATGCCATTTGGCTGGTTATAGAGCGATTCGATGCTTTGATATTCATATGCCGTACAGTGCATTCTTTTTAGGTCAAGTTCAATGTACTACATACAGATTGTTAAATTTGCACAAAAGTTCAGTTTTAAAGTGCACTTAAGCTGGAGGCGCATTGGCAATTGTGTTATTATTAGGTCCGTATATTACCCAACTTCGAAGGTAGACATTTTATAATGTCTTTCATCGACTATTCCAACCACTTTTGTGATACCGATTGCATGTTCTACTGGCACAGCCTTACGCGCATGCTCGAATTGTAACCGATTAGGGTAGTGTAACCGAACCGTTTTCGGTTAACTGTTCACTTGTTCAGGCATTATTTCAACCCAATATAAATATATACAAATGTCGTTAAATTATCACCCAAATAACATGTATGCACGTATTTCGTAATGTATTCACCACTGATGGTATAATACATATCCTGTTTTGGAACTAGTGTTACACATATATAAATAACCATTTGTCTACAAATTATCCAAATTTGTGAGAGCATGTTTTCCTGCTCCTCGGAATAGAAAAAAAAAGGATATATAACAATACTTTACACTATGCACGGTAGACCTGAGAGGAATTAACACCGCCAGGAAAAATACCTACGTCCTTACCCGTGGCAGCGAGATTTCTCCTGACCATACATTAGCTTGCCCCGCGCGTCATCCTGCGCCCCGTCCGCTCATTAATTACCCCTCCCGATCTCCCCGGGGGCAGACCGCCCCGACATAAATATCAGAGCTTCTGTCACAGGGGATGAGGGTTGGAAAACCCTTAAAAATACTACGTGATGTTCTTCGTGGTATTTCATTGTCTCTTGTGTGTTGTAGTATTTGTTTGGTATACGTATATGTATGTATGCACGTTCGCGGTGCAGTGTTCTTAAAAGGCGAATGGCGAGTGATTTTATTCACAGTGACTTGCATGATGACTTAATTGTATGCCTGAACAAGTAAACTGTATGCAATATTACAATTTTAATTTTAAATGCTCATGCACTTCTGGATTAATATAGCACGATTCTTTCACTTGTTACGGCTTGTTAGTTTAGGGCAGGAGGAAGCCTGCAACATCCGTAGCGCGGAATGGTGCAGTAAACCTGCGAGTACCGGCTGGTAAATTAGTAATTCGATAAGGTGTTTACAATTTTAGTACCAGGCCCAGATTTCTCGAAGAAATAAATCAGAACTCGGCTGAGTTTGTAAATTGATTTTTCTTTTCATGAAATGCAGTTTTCAGTTAACAAATGGAACTGACTGTCTTCAAGATATACAGACTGCTTGGTTTCCTCAGAGACATGTTTTAGTCACTTGTTTGTTTCGAGAAATCGGGCACTGGTTTCTAATTGAATAGATATTGCATCACGTTGGATATGAATTAATTGCAGCCGTTCTACGAGAAAATGCCGTGCATCAAACTTTCGCATATTCGACATCGAGATTTAATCGCAATTATTTAAGGCCCTCGTCACTCGAGTCATATTTACATTGTAGCAACACAAAGCCCTTCGAGTTCAGTCTCACCTGATAACATTGATTTCATTCCTGGAAGTGTTGTCATTTTTTCCACTAACAGGTTTATGAGATTTATCTAATGAAGGGGATCTAAGGGGGTCTCGAACTCGGCTCCGATAATACGGTGTTCTGAGCGGAGTTGAAAACTGGTTATTCTCTAGGGATGCGCACTAAATGGATGAAATACTGTTAACTCTCTCTCGTGGATTGCATGGTAATTGTTTCTGAGAGATCTGAAATCCGATGTTCACACACTATTAAACCGACGCTCCCCTTTCCGACAGATGAGGACAGTTTTACAATAGAAATATAACTCGAGAAGTCAAAGAGCGAATGAATACAGCTACTTTGCTAGGGAATGACAGCTAGACAGCATAACCTCCGTGGTAGAGGCGATGAAAAGATATAAATCATACGGTATGCCGTCAAATTATAGACCTCATAGCGCGTTTTTGTCTATAATGAACGTATTCGCCGTCGATATATTAAATCCGTGCTTATAATTTTCTGTTTATTTATTTGAAAAAAATTCCTCCAAACTTGTTACAAGCAATTTCACTATCAAAGATTTAATTTGATAAGGTAAGGATCGCGCATTGCTTTTTATACGCCAAAGTGGATTCATTTATACCAGTTTCATATCGGGTAAAGTGCAATGGCGAAAAGTTACGGACCTTGCACAGTAGGCTCCGAGTTAAAGGATTTAGATTATAGATACATTAGACAAGAAACTTGTTAGCAACTGTAACAGCTTCAGATAACACTGGACCATTTCTTTTTTTTTGCACTGATATACCTTTCCATATTTTCCCATCACTATCCCATATTGCACGGAATGGCATCTGAATTATATTTTTGGCAATCGTTTACTTCAAATATTAATATCAAGTTACGTGTATAATCACTATGTTCTTATTAACTGTTCAATTCGATATAAAACAGTATCGATTAAAAGAATATAACCTAGGTTAGAGCGGACATCTATCTAAAGAAGAGTGCATATGCACTTGAGACCTGGAACATTCATGAGAGTTTTTCTTTTGTCCTCTGCTATTCAAAGGAATGTGTATATGGTCAATTGTTAGACAAACTTACGCCTTGTACTTTCAGTGTAATGGATCACAGAAAAACATAGCAGATGCTATTACTGATCCCTTCAGGGTGCTTGAGCACCGGATGTCCTGGAATCCTCCACGACACCCAATGCTCAGGTGTCCTACTAGGATATTGGAGGGTTCCGTAAAAAGGATCTTCGATAGTTAGCTGTGGTTATCATTTTGTAGACGTAGCTTTAAAATGTGTGCACCCACCCATCATATTATGAACATTCCGATATCATTATCAATCATCTAGTCTAATATAACATGCTCATCGTTTCCAGATATGAGCAAGGAGCCGCCAGCAGGTTTTGAAGTCAATCAAACATCACGCTTCCAGAACGAGGTCGAGAAGCCGGTGATTGATAGACCACCAGGGGAGACTACTCACATGCCAGTGGCGTCACCCCCCAGACAATTGGGTATAGGAAACGGCCCGTCGTCGCACGAACATAAACGTCCTGATTCGCTTTGTTCTAACAGCAACGACTCCGGTCTAAGCGACGTCAACTGCAGTTTCCCTGACGTCAACGCTACTGGTGAACAAAACGGACTGAGGCCGAAAATCTGGTCTCTGGCCAGAGTCGCAACTTCTGACAATGCGTATTTAAACGGCCCAGCAGGAATGCGTGCGTACCCAGACGCATCCCGAGTTTTAGGGGACAAGCTTCCTATTCCTTCAGCTAGTCAACCATGGGAAAGCACACTTCCTACCAATACTCCTTACACCGGAAGTTCACTGAGCATAGGTGCGCATAAAAATATCTCCGGGCCTTCGGGCCTCGGGACGAATTTAGGAGGACTATCGTCTTCGGGTATGAACGCAAGCAGTCTGGCATACTCTCAACTTTCATCGTTTTGTGCTAATTCTAAAATGTCTCTTGATTGAGAATATTATTAATACAGAACACTTTTCCAGTGCTTGTATCGACGCCGCCACGCAACTCTCTGTACCTCATTCACCTCCGATGGACTTCAATCACCCTCACCAACGAGAATACAAGGATGTTTGTCTGGCTGTGAGGGTTATCTCCCTTGACTTTTCCAGCGGCATGGCAGCCATTGTAACCAGTGGTTCAAATTATTCTATGGAAAAATGACAAATGTTTGGAAACATGACTTTCATGACATCCACACTTATTCGTACGAAAATTACGACAACATTGTTCATAATAAAACGAAGGGGAGATAACTTTTCAATCATTACAATAATGAAGACCGTTAAATAGTTTGTCGCTATATTGTTCAATTGCACAAATGAGAATGTGATGTTTTCGTGAGGATGTTGCTAATTTTAGACTTGAATGGGCACGTAAAGATGCATACAAATATTCTCCAATAACGAGGTATATTTATTATGAATGTACCTCTTTTTATATTATTTTCAAGTCAGTAACTGGTCATGTGAAAATGCGGGATTGTATGTATGGAATGTGATCTATTTATCGAAATATGAGTGTCTACTAAGTATACACGTTACAATAGTATTTCCATCTAGTGCACACCATTTTAGGATTCGAACCATGGGCTGTTCATTCATTTTACTCCTTGTTTGATAATCATGTTTGCAGGAATTGAATTGATTTCTATCATTTAAACACTCTGTTTTGAACTATTAATTTCGCATTTGGAATAAACATGCGGAAGTATTTATTATGTTACACTAATTTAGTCATGTACAGTTTGCCAGCGTGAAGCATTTGTATAGTTCATTTTCATCATGTAGTGCTAACTATATATATATATATATATTATGATATATACTGTATTACTGTAAACGTTCATGAAGACGATGGGAACCTTGCTAAGCATTTACTATCTCAAGTTATTTCTTTATACACACATTGTCTATCTCGGCTCTGTCATATGTTATCCAGAGCTGTGCCAATAAACCTTTCTTGTTACTTGTCTCATATTTGAAGTCCTGTTTTCCATTACTATATGACGAAAACTATAAAAGGCACTCCGTAGGCAATCAACAGTGTATGTTAATGCTAACAAAGAAAGATGGAATTATTAAAATGCATTCACCATAGCGATTGAGTCAACTCTTAGTAAACCTAATCTGGATGTAGAAGAGCTTCTAAAAACAGGGGGTTGACACTTTTTCGAAATAAAAGTGGTAGCTATTCCTGGAGAATACAATTATTTAAATTTGAGCATCAACATTTCATACTGTGATGTATTGTAAATATATCTTCTTTTTCAAAACAAATGTCACAGCCACCATGGCATTATTATAATGTATATTCGACTGCCGATGATAAATTCAACAATAGAAATAAATAAACAAATCATCTCAAAGATCAGCGCTTACTAATAAGCAAATAACGTCTGAAGCGTTTTTTACGTTCAAGTCCGTCAATTTGAGTATCGCCCCTCGATTAGGAACAGTCCAACAACTGACTGCCCGACTCCTCCGTGTCACAGCGCCTCCATTATACCAAATAGGTGAAATGTACCGAGTTTTTATTAAGCACCTTGTCAAGCACAGGACCTGTGACCTGTTCGCTATGGCCCATGTCCATTAAAATCTGTCCATTTATGGTCCCCCCACCCCCCCCCCCTCACCCCACCCACCCACCAACGCCACCCCTACACACCCATCCCACCATGTTAATCCCCCTTTTCCAAGCAGTCAATTTCTTTGTGAAACACTAAGATGTTGATTTCACTTATTAAGGGAGCCCCGTCAATCACTCCAGTCGACCATCTTTAACCACTCTTCGCCGTATTGATCTATTTCAGCATTCAGACAGGCCGTTGATGCAGCAGCACTTCTCCAATGGATTAATTATTTGCTCTGTCAGTCAAACAAGTCGTCAACTGTCAACGACGTTGGACAGGCCTTCCTATTGCAGATATATTAAGTGTTGCACTTGACATCGCAGAAGTTATTGTTTAGATGTTTTTGTTGCTGGAGTCGTTCGTATTTTGCACGAATATGTTGCGATGTGTTAGTACCAGGGGCAGTAACAGAGACGAGACAATAGGTAAACATAACAAGTTTGCACGAATATGTTGGACTATGTTAGTAGCAACTTTAGCAACAGAAATGATACAATGACAAACAGAACACGTTTGTGTTACTTGAGATATTTACATTTGCAACAATATATTTCGATGTGCTACTACCAACTTGAACTTTAGTAACAGAAAATGAGAAAATGACAAGCTTGTAATAGGGTTTTGTTACTTGAAGTATTCGCATTTGCAAGAATATGTTACGGTGTATTAGTACCAACTCAAGTAATATAAATGATACATTTTGATACTTTAGCTATTTGCATTTGCAAGAATATGTTGCGATACCTCAGCAACAGAAACGTAATAGTGACAACCAGTCGCACGAATATATTGCGGTGTGTTAGTACCAACTGATAATGATACTGATAATCTGACAAGACTGAAACATGTTTTTGTTACTTGTGATATTCGCATTTACACGATCTGGAATGAGGCAATAACAAACATACACACAGAAAACATAGTTAGGTGTCCTGTGCCAGGATCCTAACAGGATCAGTTAGGATCCTGGCAGGACACTTTCACATTTTGTTGTGATAATACATTTTTTTGTTACTTGAGATAAATGTTTATTTGCATGAATATGTTCCTATTTATAGTACAAACTCTTGTAACCGGAAAATGACAAAATGACAAAACGTAACAAGTAGCAATGACGTATGACAGATCAACTGACAAGAAATACACGAAGGCGAACTCGCTTCTATTCTGAAACTGTTCCACTGCTGAGCATCTGTAGAACATTGTAACAACGCTTTCAATTCATTTATGAAAACAACATCCTAATAAAAAAATATATTAGTATATATGTGCACTAAAGTAACCATGGACAATGATAATGGATGGACAGGCATGATAGATGACCCAAACTCGGCTAACCGGAATGAAATCAACAAGCAATGGACGCGCTATATATATTACCACCAACCTCATGATCAACATGTATACCAACAACGGTCTATATAGCGCACGACGCACGCACTTCGTGACCTTATAAGTCCGACAAAATATGTGGCGAATTTGTACCGCAACATCCCAACCAAAACGAACCTACATACTACTTATTTGTTTCGCCTTGTTAATATCGCTATGGAACCAAGGCTTACACACAAAGTACACGGTAAGGCAACAAATGGGGAAAACAAATGCGGTAAGAGCCTAATATAAGTAATATTTAATTTGTTTTATGAGATAAAGCATGTATGTTAAATGTATACACTCTAGATTGTCATGTATTTAGGGAATCTGTTCCTCTAAATTTTAACTATTATTTAATATCTACTCCGAGCATTAGTTCTTTCAGAAAATACCGGTATATCTTCTTCCTTTCCTTCTATATATTCTCTTTCTTCTTCATTTTGGAAATCCAGAGGCTATGTTCATTCGTGTTTTGTAACAAATATGTCCTGTCTATTATGCATACTTGTAGCATTTTGACATAATTGAATTTTTACTTAGCGCCAAAGTGATGTAGTATTTCTATCAAATTGCATGGAACTGAAATGTTTCATTACATCCCCTGCAGTATCGTTATTTCTATCGCATGTTGACATTGACAAAGGGAGAGAATTGTGTGTAGAACAAATCTTCACTGACTGCAGAAAAATCGATTGCTAATAGAATACAAATTCAATAAATATTTATATAGATTTACGGTTTTGTTACCGATTTACTATGAATGAATAATGGGATTTCGTACCAACTGCGCAATCCTACATGTATCCACAACTCCCACACCTCTGTCCCTTATCCACCACCAAATCACCCCACCCTCTACCCCACTCCGATCTATGGACCACCCCTATCCAATCCCATGCTTAAGGAATACTGTATGTAATCAATTAAATAAAGCGCTTAATATAGGATCGTATTATATTAATTCCATTCAAGTCATATTATGCTCATTATTGATATAACTCTTTCAGTAAAGTGCACATTGGTATTTTCTCAAGTATCAATAAAATAATATAATGAAAGGTATTTTGTCACCAGTCATCGGGGATAAATTTAGGTTTACATACAAGAAGAATAATAAGCAGAAGTGTTTGTGTATGTGTGTGTATACGTGTGTGTATGTGTGTATGTGTGTACGTGTGTATGTGTGTGTATACGTGTGTGTATGTGTGTGTACGTGTGTATGTGTGTACGTGTGTGCGTAATTGTGTGTATGTGTGTACGTGTGTGTACGTGTGTGTATGCGTGTGTGCGTGTGTGTATGTGTATGTACGTGTGTGTACGTGTGTGTACGTGTGTGTACGTATGTGTACGTGTGTGTACGTGTGTGCACGTGTGTACTTGTGTGTGTACATGTGTGTATGTGTGTGTATGTGTGTGTAGGAGTGTGTGCGTGTGTGTGTAACATATAATGTGAAATGTATAAACATAAAGTAAATGGAAATAACGAAACAACATTTAAGATAACTGCGTACATGCGACATAACAGTGTACTGGATATTGGATAATATGGTCAAACTATTGGTCAATATAACACAAGTGTTACAAAGTACCTCTGTTCCTATTAAGTAAGAACGAAACAGAAAGTTGTACATGTTTAGGATAGTATAATAGTAAGCGTTTAAGCGTCGTCTACATTATCTTGCAATAAACTAGGTATATAAAATATACATGTATATGCAAACATCGAGTTAAATATTATATTAATTTCTTACACCAGCATCTGGAGACATAGCTACTATAGCCATGTATTGCACAACCAATCAGATTCCTCGTTATAAGTTACAATAGGGGTAGCAAGTAATAACTGCCATGCATGTAACTCAGACATATAATCTGTCATGGTTATCACTTAATTATCCAGTAACAATATTCTCCAAATACTGCCACATTGGAATTAATATAAAATTATGTGAACTGGACAGTATTGAACTTAGGAAAAAAAACTATCTTTCGTCAAACAATCCCGTTGCAGATTTCTCACGATATGAGCAGTCATGTCGCCAATCAATCAGCTGAAATCGAACGCCACTTCCCGAGGAAGAACCACATTGGACATCGCACGGAATCACCTTACGCTTTTCTTAAAGAGTTAATTAATTCTTTTATAGCACTGTCTGTGCGTTGTCTAATGCGGGGGCTTATTGTACGTTTCTCGTATTCACATTGCCTCTACATTTGTGGCGACGCGATAAAAGCCTTATAAACAGATGTCTTTGGTAGATAGAATTTCTAAACTAAGCCTATTAGCGAGGCTTAAATTGATAATGTGATAGAAACGTAATGACTGGGATAATAGCCATAGCATGACTTCAACTTAACCCTGGCGGTAGCTTTGTGCGGGTCGGGGGTGAAGGTGACGGCGGGCCGGGGTGGTGGTGGTTGTGTGTGTGTGTGTGTGTGTCGGAGGGGGGAGGGTGCGGGTGCGGGTAGGATGGGTGTTGATGGGACTGTGGTCAGTGAATTGTGGGTGGACAATATAATGGGTTTGAGACTTGTTGAAAAAAAGAACACGCAAAATGTATCTCCCACCAATGTGTAACAAGCTGACAAGTCATTGTGAAATGTACAAATATTAAGTGAAATGTACAAATAATGTACAACTATTAAGTGAAATGTACAAATATTAAGTGAAATGTACAAATATTGTACAAATATTAAGTGAAATGTATAAATATTAAGTGAGATTGTACAATGTGTGAATGAATTGCGTAATGCTCAATGGGTAAATGAAATATATAATGCTTAAATGTACAGTGATTTATTGAAATGCACGATGAACGAACGGAATGAGCATGATTGAATGACACGTGCAATGAACAAATGAAACGTACATTGAATGAATATAATTAATGCATGGTTTAACAAGTGAATTAAATACACAATAAAATTAAATGCACAATGCAATGCAAGGAAGGTGCAACTTAATTGATTACTCGTTCATTGGGAGGATTAAATTTGCATTGAGTGAAGGAATTGTGCAATTAGTGAATCAAATGTACAATAGTGAATTAATCAATTAATTAATTAAATGTCGAATGATTCAATGAAATTTACAAAGAGTGAATCAAATGTACAAAGAATGCCATGTAAAATTAGTGCATGCAATGTACAACAAGTGAATAAAATGCAGAATTGGTGAATGAATCGTACAATTAATTAGTGAAATATACAATTAACGAATTACCCATGAACTGTGCATCGAGGCTATACAATAAAACAAAAGCATAATTATTGAAATATATAATTAATTAAATATACAACGAAAGAAATGAAATATAGAAAGATAGAAATGAAACATACACCGAGATAAATGAAATGTACAATGAGTGAATGCAATGTATCCAGTCTGTCTGAGGGCATCATCCAGCGTACTAGTAATCAATGCTATCTGGATATTGACTAGGGTACGATGGCTGGCTCTCAGAAATCCGACACTGACGCATGCTCGTCAATAAGATTACTAGAACCAGATATTACCATTACCTTTAAGCCGAGTGTGGCTCATGGGCAGGGGAATTGCATGTCAGAATAATAGCAATAGTCGCCCAATGTTAGCAACATAAAGTGATGAGGCCAGAGATGCATAACGTTTTTGTCGCTTTTGAAAATTATAGGAATAAAAAGAAATAAATTTAAAAATCATTTTAAATTGTTTTTTTTCTTTTCTTGCTGTTTGGTGTAGCATAGCATATCCCGAACCACTCAGATTGAAAACGATTCTGATGAATTGTAAATATAAATATATTTTATTATTTTCAATACTAACATTGAGTTAGTAGTGAAGATAATGTTCTATGAATACCAGTATATATGCACTACGATGCACTAGTAGTACCTGCACTCTATATATTAGTACCTATATGGGTACTGGGTTAGAAAACACAGAATAAATATATTTTTAAAACTGGCATAAACTCTACAAATTAAATGCTTCGACTGTCAATGTAAAACACAATGTCATATAATGAATGATTATAACAGCTATTTCATAGTGTATTCGAGTGAAGAATCAACCAACAAATTATATGCAATATTCACAGCAAAGCAAACTTACTAATTTTACAATGATGTCATGGATTAAATACGCCTTGTAACGGATAAATGGAATCATAAAAAGAGTCATATTTTTAGTTCATCATATCAGCTTTTATAGCTTATCCGTTATTAATAAATATGTAGAATCAAAGAGCCAAGGCGAAAACACAATACCGTATAATGCTAGTAACAACACCATTCCAAATCAGTTTAGCGCAGACACATTGATACCTATATTTAATAAACATCAATCAATGAATGTCGGTACTTTGATCCTTTGCTATGTATTCAGGTATGCATTGATCGCAAAGGCACTTGTTCACTTATTTACGGTTTACGAAGCAAATATATCGGTGTCGTTCGGTGCAGAGGTGATGTCACGAGGCCCAGAGGATTGATTGAAAATGTTATCGTAAAATGGTGCGTGACCGTGTTGAAACAATCTACAAACTCTACAGACTACTGTTAACTATATTTATATTCACAGAAAATAAATTCATAATCATAATATAAAATATGTTCATATCGAATTGTACTTCGCATACATTTGAAATAATGCATTATATGTTCAATTGGCAATTGTAGCCATACATGATATGAATCATTAGTCATTTACGATAAATATCATGTAAAACAATATGTGTAGGGATCGTAGCAGTGTCATACAAAGGAATAGCGGTCCAACCAGTAGACAGTAGATTAGGAAAGACGTATTTACCATAGTATTGTACATTTTAAAATATTGTGTTTCTTTTTAATTTCTTTCTGAAAAGACGTGGCAGCTTAACGTATGGATAACTATATATATATAGAGGATCTCATGTGTGGTCATGTATTACTGCATTTATTAAACGAGTTGGCAACACTGATATTATGCGAGGTTCTGTCGAGCATACTATTATTTTCGCCAACGAGTTTAATAAATTTAGTAATACATGAAACACGAATGTGAAATTCTATTTATCACATAACTGTAGAAACTATTGTAATATCGATTTCCTGTCACAACGACTATATAGGCAAATGTCTTGGGAACTGGGTTAAAGTACGCGGACAAAATATAGTTCCAAGTAAATGAGTAAATATTAATAAATATGTTTGCATATTTAATTGAAGAATTCTTTGATATCGCGTATGACTACATTTATAAAAATCCATTGTGTTATTGCACTAGTGAAAAACTTTATACTTATAGCATAGATTTATTCCACGACTAAACTCCTATTTTATGTGATAAATACATGTATTACGACTTCGTGGGATATCATTTCTAATAGTGAGCGTTGTAGCTAGGATATCCCAGTGACCTTGACAGTGACATCAGATTATCACAGGCACGTACATGATATTAAAACATCAAGATATAATGTAGTAAATATGCAAGAGGTCAGTGTAAGACACTAACAACTGGATGTTAATAAATAAACAAAACATAAAATACGTCATGCGGCATATTTTTAGGTTAACGCCTTGTTACGGCTTGCTGTGTGACAATTAACCACCGAAACTCGGTGTTTCAACGGATGTTTGCAAGTTTTAATAATCATACTAACAAGCAAATTAATGGTACGAGCGCAGAAAGTAGGTATCTGACATATATATAGCGTATGTATTCCTCAAAGGACAAACAAACCACCCTGAGGCTAAAAAGGTATACTTTTTCTTTCTTCTTTCCAAATATTTCTTGCGACTTTTCTAGACAGAAATGTGCGCTTTTTTCTTCTTTCTGCTTTCAAGCATTATTATAGTGACTCTTCTAGACAAAACTTTGTCACCATTTTATGGCATTTTGACATTGAAAAATCTCTATGAAATTTACAAAAAAAATGTAGAATATATTTTTACTAAAATTCGCATCTGTCTCTTCGACCGACTTATGGTCACGAACACTTGACGCGTGCGCAGAGCATCGCCCAAATTGGTCTCCATCTTAACCGCGTGAGTTTACGAGAGTTGGTACTTGCGCCGTTCTAAACCCGCTTTTGTAATATCTCTATTAATAATATTGGCTAGTTGGTAGCCACCTGGAATATCGTTCGGCTACTTTAGTGTGAATATCGGTCTATTCTGTTTCCCAAGGCAGTAAAAGTAGAGTTTGAGGGATCTTTGAACACCATATTGTTCGTTGGCATCATATTTTTCTCCTTTCCACTTAGCTGCATGCATGCAACAATAGAAAGCTAATGTATGCGTTCGCACGTTTTCATGAATAAATTGTCATCATGAATGAAATTGTTTGCATTGAATATCAATGACAAAAATCTGTTCTTTTCATTTGGAGAATTGACTGCAATTTGCTTTCTTTTACAAATGCTCGACATCTTTTAGAAGGGAAGTTAGATTAATATATTTGAAATAAAATGTGTACATGCGTGTGATCATGTTGCACCATATCGTTTGAATAGTGACATTTTAAGAACATTTCCTTTAATCGTTCGTTGTATATATTATTCCGACAAGGACATTTTCTATTGACAGTTTTATGAGTTGTACATTGAATAAATGAATAAAATTACATTTTACAAATCTGTCTATTGATTTTGATCTATATTTTTTATTAAAATTATTACATTGAAATCGCAATTTTATATGAAATGTTGTATTATATCTTACTGCCGCTTTTCTTTAATTCGCGGTACTATCAATTTATTTTGTATCGATAGTTATTAATACTAATATAGAATTGTTCTAGCGACCAATTCAGAAATATACTAGTAACCTGCGTATGACATTTGTATTTTTCACGAGTTATAACCCTCACTTACCCAGTACATAACCAAGTACAGTTGTTGGGGTTTTTTCGGGGGGGGGGGGGGGGACTTAGAAAATAGAATTTTCCCACAGCGTCCGTTGTCAAATATAGTTTTCAATAATAATCATATGTCTTTGCCGAGATGGCAGGAATTGTGCTTCCATTGACATACGCAGATACGGCTATGGGCGTTTTCCTGTTTTGTTCTTGGTCGACCTGGACAATATGCATATAACAGGCATTGTTCAACAATATGATGAACGACTTCTATGTACAACTTCTCTTTTATATATTTCACCGGAACGCTTTCACTCCTTACAATGTCTTGTCTCACAAATCTGTCTACGAGCCCCTGCCATCTGACATATACAGAGGTGTATATTTCCTTCCAGATTCTTCACTAAAGAGCATATCTGTTTAACACACAACAACCAATGTAACCGAAACACAATACAGCCTATGTGTTTATTCAGGACCCAGCTTTAGTAATGTTGCCTTGTTATCGACCATTATCTGCTTACATTGAAAACAAAGATGGCCGCTGTTGTAAACCGGATATGAGTCTGACACTTGAATTGTGGGGAGAAGGAATATACCATCTGTCCCCTCTGGAAAAGATGTCGAGGGAACATACAATTTACATTTGAAAAGTTGCTGCTTTTGAAGACGTGCTTCCGTTGTCAAACGTTAATCAGTAACTTAGGACTGTCAGTCGCTAACTGTCTGAGATAGCTCCTGGTTCCTGCAAGCCCTTTGTTTGTATTCACATAGAATAATCTTCAAAGACGCCATGTTTGCTCAGCATGCTATCCTTAAACTCTATGCAGATTTCGCATTTGGTTTATTAGTTTTAATGTTTAATTATTAAATATATTATGGTTTTCTTCTCATTTGCATGATATTTGCTGAATATGTATTGTGATGTATGAAAATAATAGTATTAAGGAGTCAAGATTATACAGATGTTTCAAAATTAGCACAAGGAACGTGGACCCTGTATACTGTTGTTTTATCTCGGCATAATATATTATGCAAATGAAGCTGTCATAGACTAAGCCGTGTGTGATTACCATGCTATTAAACCACTGATATGATGACGTTCGGGAATGGGTTACCTAGCTAACCTAACCTAATCTGAAATGGAAATCTGAAATAGATATAGTGCATGCATACTTGTTCTGCCAAATGACAATACTCGCTTTGACAGTGTTTGCTATGATGTTCATGTCGGAAAGGTAACATTGTTCGTGAACATACTGGGTCCTTTGATCCGAACTCGGGACCTTTGGCTTAGAAATCCCACGATGTCCCACCACACTACCACATGCCCACAGGCGCAGGATAAAAGTGTATTATAATTCTTGAAAGTGACCCATGAAGATTCTGGGATTCGAACCCAAGATGCTGGTAATCTCGTTGGTTGAGAACCGTCCCCGAGATTATGAAACTTTTCTAGTACTATTTCATGCTCAAGCTCAAATTTTATATATGTGGATTTGTGAACAAAACTTTGAGCTGATAATGTAATCGTACTCGAAAAGTTTCCTAATCTCGCGGCCAGTAGGAACAGTGTATGTCACACGAATGATGTACTGTAATATATCAATGTCCTATAGACTATAGACTAAAGGGGATAACTCTAATCATTGAACACGGTCAAACTAACCTTTCACGACCACTGGTACCATTATAGCTACGTAACATATATATTAAAAAATAATAAAAAATGAAAATATTGAAAACCAATAGTATATGCGGAAAGTGTAGGTGGTTACCCAATATACTTGTGTAGACACAGCAAATGTACATACTTGCAGGTAAAAATACGTTTGACCATGAAATATGTAAACAAACCCGTGCTTGTGTGTCTTTAAGCCGTGGTCTTTGAACCTAATTTTAATAAATAATTAATCGGAGTTCACTTTTGCGAATGTACGATTAATGATCTTTTGACCAATGTTAGCATTTTTTTTTATAACTAGTCAATTCATTGTAAAAAAAAAGTATATAATCTTATTCATGCAAATGCTTGAACATCATCTTCAGCTTAATTTTACAACAAGTATAAAGTATGTTACGTATTTATAAGCGATTGATGCATTAATAAGCGATTGATGTATGGAAATCCTAAGCAATCCTTACGAAGTACTTGCTGCCGACTGTGCATTGGTTGATAATTATAGTAAAGGAATTAGAGCATATATCTGTCTGTACAGTACATGATTAGTGATAATGTATCGCCAGTCATTTCACGGTTATCGCTTCGCTATCACCTTGTCGTTATACGGACATTAGATCGCAAAATATGCTCCTACACGATCGCTCTCGTACAGACACATGATTTTATCGACACAAAAGGAGCTTCTAAATAATAACATAAAACGTACACATCTTGCGCAGGACCGGAAGTCGCGTATAGTGGACATGATCGCGGGAACAGCGCCGAACCAATGTCTCGGGGGGGGGGGGGGGGATCTCTGTGTACGGGAGATATTAGTGGCTGTTTACATCCACAACACAGTGTCTCGTCGACACACTGACATGTATCGACTGTCAACGCATCAATAATGAGGAATGACAATACCCGATCAAAATATCTTGTTACTTATTAAACAACGCCGCGTTTACGTGAAGTTTTTATTGCAGTATAGCTTACTTTCTAAACAATTGTTTTATACGGGTAGGCGTGGTGATTTGAAGCGGGTATAGAAAAAAACTGTCAGAGCTCTAACATTGAGTAAATTCGAAGGTGTTAATTTCTGTAACAAATATTTGTACGATGGATTTGTTTGAGTGCATGTTCAATGTATCCCGTGATAATTGGATTATTAACAAATATATTGATTGCGCTTATATAGCTTTTAATCTCACGAATGGTTAATTCGGAATGTCTAATTTGGTATCATTGATAACATAATAAACGTGTACTAATTGTTTTAATTGATTTAATTAAAACATGAAATCCCACTCACAATCATGTTGTGAAATACATAACCGGCTGAAGTGAAACACATGATCTATTAATCCAGAATAAAATCATGATCTCTTAATTTAGGATACAAATATAATCTCTTAACTTCCATTTTAAAATAAAACCATCACTTACATTAGATTACAAACATAATACCTTACGAATGAGGAAGACACATATTGTCATCGTAAAAATTAATACATTGGAGCAAAATAACAAAACAACACTGAACAAAATAACAAAACTTAGCATTGACTCGAAATGGACAAACAAATCATTATTATGTAATATATAATATATTTAATAAATAAACGCACTACATTTCCCTATGCTTGCAATGGTTGTTTATTCGTTCGTTTGATATTTCCCCACTGATATCCACATTTATAGTGAGAAAAGTGCCAATGTTTATATATGCACGACACTGGAGGTGTTTATTGCAGTGTGCATGTGCTTTCTGTCACAATCTGTTTGGCATATTGCTATCCAGAATCAAATGGAAATATCAAAATAGTTTACTTATAGAATGTACATGGCAAAATGGCGAAGCAGGATTCTCAAACATGTTCTAAATACTAGAACACACATAGTTCTTGTTCGTAATCTTGATAATTTAAAACAAAGTTGTTTACGGGATTATGTTCAATAATATATTATTATGTAAATGGATTCTCACTTGAAAGCTTTTATTCTGAATTAAATACAAATCACTTAAAGTTTGCACAATTTTCCACGATTGTGTCACAATATTCCTATTTAAAGAATACAAATCAAATCTTTTTGACCTCTCAGTACGAACAAATAAAACAGATAACGCACAATCCGTGGAGAGAAAAAAAATATTATAAGAAATACAAATCTATTTTGAGGAAACGAGATAGAAATCATTCTCCCGCGACAATGCCACGCGATTACATGATATTAACAAGTGTCACCTTACAAGTAATGGAAGGCAAGTTCACGTGTGTTTCGGTTCATGGCATGTACATTACACCTGTCAACAGAACGGGAGACGTGATCACCAGTGTGTGGAGTTTCACGAAACGGTCGTACTGTAGTCCAGGTATAGATCAGTCCATGCGCCATGTTTTTACTATAACAGGAAGTTACGAATACCTCGATTTACGCCTGGACTACGGGCACGATCTTTTCGTGAAACGCATGCCAGCAGTGGAGGACAGTTAGTAATTATCGGGGAGATTACATTGAAGGTTGTAGTATCTGTGATATGCATCAACGTGTAATGTGATTTTATGTGTTGTGATAAACGACAGGTATTCCGCGACCGTGATATTTACATCACTTTGGGATATAACGGGGGTTGTCAATTTTGTCAATTTCGTGAAATTGACAAACACTTCATCAACGATGAAAGCTAGCTGTAGGCAGATTTGTAAATGGTTGCCATTAGCAGAAACTAGAAAGTTTGCATATCATGTTTTATAAAAAAAAAAACTACTTTTATTTTGCGTTTTGAAAGGTTGGCTGAATAACACACACGATGATGGTGACTGTGTGTTTTGTTTGAATGACAAAGCAACGATAATAATTATTAAAATGCACTTGTCTGTTCACAGAGTTGAACGACATTGAGTGAAAAGGCATTTAGCATATAGCAGTTCTTTTATTAATAATGAAGAGATGCAAAGTCTATGAATTGTTAGCCAAAATGCAAATGCTGTTACTACCAAAAAGGGACAATAGTGAATGCAGTGCATTTTCTTAGATTTTCATCTAGAGTTAGATACTAGTATTCTATATAATGATATGTACCTTTTAAAGTGGCGTTTAAAAATAAAATAATGTATATTTCTGGATACCATTATTATAAATAATAATGATTACTCGTTATGAACAAGATCATGGCCTGTTCATAAATGCAAATAAGTTATTTTAATAGCTTTTAATAACAATAATAATAATAATAATAATAATATTTATATGGCAAAGGTTTATTAATAAATTCGTATAAATGAGTTTCACATGTCGCCAGAATGCTTGAATTGTGTATATATATAAATACGCATTCTTCTCTCTCTCTCTCTCTCTCTCTCTCTCTCTCTCATAGACATACGTTATGCTCATATACTAGTATATGTGAATAGGTTGCAAGGCACTAGGACACGTTAAAAATCATTACGTCTCGCATCGAATGATGTGAATTGCCCCCAACGCAAAGCGGTGTAGGCCCGGGACGCCGACACTACATGTGCATTACATTGCTCCCGTCGTCGTGGCTATATAGATGTGCTTATTGCTAAAACGGTGCTACCACTTTTAAAGCTTTGTTGACAACTAACATAAAGGATAGTCATATGAGTGTATGGATAATTCTACATGATAATTAATTGATTTATTGCTGTAGTTTCGCCATGTATCCTCCAACAAAGCCATCCATAGCTGACATCCGGCAGTAAACATTTCCCTTTGGTTCCAACAGGCGCCAAATTTGTATCTAAGATGCAAAATTCGTGTACTTTTCCAGAAGCAGTGCCACATTATTGATGTAAGTTGCTATCGACAAGCTATCAATCTACTTTCGGTTTCCTTTCACGCGGGACAAGCAACCCATGAACGTCTGACACGGAGTTTTTAAAAAACCACGCACGCAGAAAATTTAAATTCTCGAAAAGATTTTTATGAACCGGAACAAGCTTTGTCGAACAATGGCGCAACTCCTGGAAGAATACTATCCACGTGATTTGGGGGATCACGAAGTAGGGATTTAGCAACGCTGGCCGGAGTATGTATTTGTCGGAGTAGAAATGTTACACTTGCGTCGTGAATGCAAAACACGAGAAATACATTAACGCTCGTGTGTAGATTCATAAAGGGAACCATAGGAAGTGAGATAGTTGACATGTATTCAAATTGGGACGCCAGTGTACATTAAGCAGGCGCAAGCAGCAATTGTCCATCTTATTATGACTTTGAACACTCAATACAATTAGAGATAATTGCGCTTATCGCATTTGGCTAAAAACCCGCCATTGAAAATCAATTGAAGCACGGCTTCGCCCTTGCTCTTTTGCAGGCGTAGGAAGCGATATTAAACAGGAGGAAGCACTCTATCCCTGCGTATAAAGGAGGCGCTTTATATGTGAATATGAGTATAATTATTGCATTCTGATCAATCGCTGCATGGTTCACTTAAAGCTGATTAGTACGGAGATGTTGGACATCGGCAAAACAAGTCGTGGCCGTCATGATAACGTGTATAAATTTGTACTCGGTGCAAATTACCCTAAATGACAATTCCGACAAAGAGAAAAGTTCAGCGGCCCCCAAATTACCGGAATTTCTTATTAAAAGGCGCACGAACTCTTGTGTATCAATAATATAAGGGTATATGCACGTGCCATAATATTCTTTATTACAAGAGCGAAATCGACATGATCTTGTCAATAGCGTAATGAACAAGATTTGGGCCTCATGTATTACTAGCAAACTAATGACACTGGAGTCTATTGATGTCTGTCTCGTTATCTAACGCAAGCTTTCATATATATTAATGCGCGTACACAGACAATTGCCCACATAGTTATTCTTCACCATGCATCACGTTTAGAATGAAACAAAAAACAACTTAACATAATTTAATTATCTCACTTATATTCCTGCTTGTCAGTTTATAACAGGAGGAAACCTGCAACATCCGTAGCGCAGACTGTTGCAGTAAACCTATGAGCATCGGCTGGTACTGACAACAGACCAAGGTTGATAGCTGTATTGCCACTCTACAGACAGCGCATCCTATCAATATCGCGCCAGAAAGGTAACTTTCACGAACATTGATGCCGGGCTACCGGGCCGGGATTTGAACCTGGAACCTTGGCTCCGAAGTCCAATGTTGCTACCACCTGCCCCGTTTGTTGCTTAACATCACAGCAGGAATATTTCACCTATACATGACAATCTCTGACAAAAGTATGAATTATTGTCAATGTCAGTCTCCAGTATTGATAAAATAATGTCACTCTACTTGCAGAAATCATACAGCCCTAGCTAATATGGCCATTCTGGATTGCTGACCTTGTTCGAATGTTCTTCAGCGAGTTTGAGATTCCAGTGTGACTGTTCTTGATACGATGTCCTTCATCACACACCACCACATCCGGACCAGGATTTACCAGAGAGGCGGACATGTCTGAAATACGACAGAACACAGAACTTAATAGGCTAGAAAGTTTACGATATAATGCTTATCTGTATTGGCTTTCTTCTTATTGGATGGAATCAATATATCATAAACATTGCTTTAAATGCATTGAGTGAGTGACTTCCTGTTTTTCATTCACGCAGAGATCGTTCACCCATACGCGACGATTTTAAATGTGGTACTTTTGTAATAGTGCTGAGAAGCAGAGCATGAAATTGCGAGAATCATATTTTTGCGTTCTATTCTACTGACCAATCATGAGAGATTTATTTTTATCCTCCTCGTCTACATCGATGACTTCTGGTCCTTGTGAAGGTGAAGGTGACGATGCAGGGGCTTTCTTGGATTTCTTTGGTTTGGTGGGGAAGGTTCTCCGTGACGACAGCAGACGATACATCTCGTATCCCATGAGTAGCACTCCACCTGTCTTGGACCACTCGCCTGCAATTAGACGAGAATATTTGTTGAGCACAGGATCTTGCAGCTACAGTTCTACAGCTAAAATGTGCCCCGTTTACTATTTTGTTAGCGATACGACTCCCTTTAGCTACAGAGGTTTGCAGTAATATGCATCAACAAAAGTACGCACCAGATCTCAATGCGCTGGGTTAATCACTACGTGTGGCATAAATACACGTGGCAGAACAAAATCCCGATAGGATTGGATTCACTAACAATTATACTTCATTTCTGCATGCTTATGTTCGAAGGAAAGTTTTTTTTCACATAGTATTTTATAAAATTCGTCATCGATCGTACTCATCAACCGACGCCATCTTGCAGCTATTTTTAGCATCTTGCAGCTATTTTTAGCAAGATGGCGTCCGTTGATGAGCGTCCGTTCCTTCGCAAATAGGCATGCAGACATGAAGTATAATGGTTAGTGAATCCATTCCTAGCTGGATTAGCCCAACGCATTGAGATCAGATGCGTGCTTCTGCATATTACTGCAATCCTCTGTAGCTAATGGGTGCCATATAGATAGCAAAATAGTAAAGACAATAACATTAATAATAAATACTAACAAGTATATTTATATAGTTCTATAATCCATGCATGAACATGCTCAAAGTGCAAAAAATGCATGGAAATAAAAAAACAATCGAAACATAAAAACATGTATTAATTAATTATATGTTGCATAGACTACACATTATGCTATCACAAAGACAACATTAAACATTGTTTTTTTTTGCCACGGTGCTATCAAACATAAACTTACCCAGCAACTTAGCTCTGGCTACGGTAGTCTTGAAGTTATCGTTCATTAGGTACACCTTGTACGGCCGAGCTATCATGCCTGGGAAGGCAGGCTCTGGTTCGGGAGGCACCCAGTTGTTGAACTCGCTCATCCAGTTCTGCAGCGTGTTGATCGGTACGATGCACAGCGCCGTCTTGGAGGCTGTGTAGCGCAGGAAGATGTCGATGAAGCCGATCATCTGTATGGTTTTCCCCAGACCCATGCTGTGAGCCAGGATGCAGCCGAAGCCGCTGCAGGTGTTGAATCTCATGATGGATTCCACCAAGTTGTCGTACAGGAATCTCACACCACCGATCTGAAATGACGGAAAGACGTGAACATCTATTCGGACTAGATCTAAATAGAAATATTAACTGTAAATAATACGTTTTTATTGAAGGAAACAATTTTAAGAAATTTAACGAATTTCTTGCTGGAATTTATAAGTAATTTTCAATTGTCTACTGCATGTGTGGAAGGTCGCGGGTTCGATCCCCGGTCGCGTCATACTAGACTATCCATAGTCTCAGAGGGTTAAAGTAAATCAATAATATATAACTTATATTGATTGGTATTATATTTATAT
>JAUTBT010002630.1:0-10010 GCA_032361225.1 Lepetodrilus schrolli | reverse complement strand
CCCACACACACACACACACAACCACACACACACACATAAACACACACACACATATACACACACACACATACACACACACACACACACACATATATATATATATATATATATATATATATATACTATTATGTATACAAATATGTATATACTAAGTAGGTAAAATTGGCTACCCTTTAACAGGCAATCTACAACTGAAAGAAAGCTGTTTGTATTTGCAAATTATCACGATATTACAATGGTGATCATTCAAAAAGCCATCCTCGAACCACAGGCATACTAAATTCCGTACCTTTATCTCATTTTATATTGCACGTCATATTTGGGATAAACTGGTGTCAAAGACTAAATAGTGCTTACAAATCCTCCAATATAATACCTATTTTACATTTAGATACGATACCTAGTAATTATTATAATACCTAGTAATTAATAGCTAGTATAATACCTATTTTACATTTAGATACGATACCTAGTAATTAATACTTAGTAATTAATACCTAGTATAATACCTAGTTTGCATTCTATTACTTGGCTTGCACATGAGGCACATGAAATGTATGCCTCATTATTATATTTCGTAACATAGCATCTTAAATGTTTTGGTACCTGGAATCACGGGATATTCATTAATAACAATAACATATTGTAAAATATTATATATAACATTTTATTATAATTATTCAACATCCTGTCATGGAATCCGTAGGCTAACTCGAAGCGTGGGACACCCGTGTGGCACAGCCTAGGCATAGTGACAGTATTATGACGTCACTATAGGTGTTGTCGTAACGGTATAACAGTCCAAGAACTTGACGTTTGGTAGACAGTAAAGGTGTGGGTGATAAAAGTAACAAACAAGCAACAGTTTGTCTCCGTGTGTACGTAGTTTTACAGGTATGTCATAATGGTTTGTTGGTTTTTCTTAAAGACGCTTAATTGCTTTTATTTTCTATTTATTCATGATTTGTATTGGACAGTTTTGGTTTTTGCCAGTTTTGTAAAAACTGAACAACCAATTTGTTCTCAAGAAAATATTTTAATCGATAACATGCTTACCAACGTCATTAATTTTTGCAAAGACTGATGTATATATCCTGTATATTATGTCAGCGTTTTGGTGTGCACACTATTATTGGCCATAGGCCGTTCATAATGTTTTAGCTAGACAATATCGATATACCCATTGCATTTAGCTATATAGCGCATAGCAGAAGCTTATTGTGAAGACCAATCTAATACTGTTAACACACTAAATTATATATTTAATAAGTCGCTTTGAATCACCTTAATAAACTAATTGCGTCACCAATTGCGACGTCACGCATATTCACGAAACTAAAATATTTCACGTAGTTTTTCAATAGCCTACTGAATAGGAATGGCTCAAGGCACACATATTTAGCAAACAATCCACATAAATTATTCCCATCATGTAGTAGTGGTGATGCCCACTCGGCGAGCTAAGCCAGGGTTTTGTGTGGGCAGAGTGGGCCACATTTTGTGTGGGCAAAGTGGGCCACGTTTTCAACAACAGTATTTTCTTTCTTAAGCCGCACACGTTTGGCAGTGTACACAATTTACTGGATAGTTGAGAACTTGTTTGATCCTGTAATTATTGTGGAGAATCTCTTTTAAGACAATAATATAAAGGAGTAAATTAAGGTGGAGACTATTTCGTGTAATGCCATTTCATCACGTCATCTGCCATGTTTGTTTGTTTGTTTGTGGGGGGTGGGGGCGTGGGGGGGGGGAGAGAGAGAGAGAGAGAGAGAGAGAGAGAGAGAGAGAGAGAGAGTAATTCCCGTTTTGTCTATTCCCATCAATCTTTTCTACGGTTGTGAGAATATGTACTCTATCTGAGGTGAATGCAAGTTGAGCCACCGACTTAAGACAAGACACCGAGAGAGTTGTCTTGCTTAAAAACCACTCGCGTTTTTATTCAAGCCTTCTTGTAACATAATGCTTCGACAGAGGTATATAATAGTTAGTACACTTGATCCGGACATAATATAATATACTCCATATTCTCCACGTGTATTCTTATAATAATTACATATTTGAAATGACCCATTTTACATATATTCTACCAGGCTATTATTTTATACTTGAAATTACACTACCTTTTATGTTCCTATATAATATTATAAAATGATAAAACTATTAAAAGTATTACCATAGAAATTACTACGTTTCATATAATGAACGTTCCAAGACGAATCGCAGGTGATATACGCGTTGTATGTCAAGATATATGTTGTTATATTATATATATACACTGTATACGGTTCTTGCAGACCCTGTGAACAATAAACCATCATGTATTTGTTTCTAAACAGCTGATTACGATCTGACTCGAAAGCGAGGTACCTCGACTTCCAGAACTCGACAGTTCTATCCTCACACCAGTAATATATCAGCAGAGCGAAGGAAGCCTATACTTCGGCTAACAGGAAAGACTCGGACATTTGGATGCAGTGCCCACTTATACCCTTGGGTTATCAAAGGTAGGTGTCGAGTGACTTTAATGATTTAAAATGAATGGATGACACTCACATGGCGCTATATCTATAAGTATATCTTCTACCTGACTCGTTATTCCGCATGGAAGGAATGATTTATTATTGCCCAAATGCCTGTAGAATTATTGTCCTGTGGCGATACATACTTGGAACAGTACATTGTAGATGAGTTATATCATTCAGCAGCCTGGCTACTATACGAGTGTCACAACAAAACGGAATTTTCATTTAATAATACTAATAATAATAATAATAATAATAACAACAATAATCATTAATAATAATAATGATTATTATAACATTGATGTGTACATTTATAATAATAATAATAATAATGTCCACATTTATCAATCAATCAAACTTTATTCTCCACCACCCACGGTGGCATAAGAGAATATACATAATAATAGAAATACATAACATTTCAAAAAAACATTGTCACGTGCACCTACATAAATATGCATACATACATACATAAAATAATTAAGGTGGATGTACATTATACAAGCAATTATATTGCACTAGCACCACGCTCTGAAACAGTGTGGACATAGGACACAAACTCAGAACTGTGTAATTTTACAAATGTTGTGCACTAATAAAAAGCAACTTTGATTGTATCTGTACAACACTTAGTCTTGTATGTGTACGTGCCCTCTACAACGTCAACATGTACGGATTTTAAATTAGTGGATGTTTCAGAATGATTGAACAAAGATTATGCATGTTCCTTCGCTCAAAAGAAATGTCAACAAGCAGATAAAGGCCGTTTGTAAGATTACGTTTGGGTGTAAACCTTTAATAATAAGTGGGAAACTACATATATTCTGGCAGTTCGTACAATGCTATTAGCATTCCTCAGAACATACTTGCACTATTATAGGTGAAAGGGTGTTGATAGTTTAGGTAGTTTTTGATACAAATCTTGGTTGGTTGGTTGGTTGGTTGAATTGAGCCGCTTTGAAGATTATTTCACGGGCATCACGGCTTGCATGCTGTGTGCGTAAATACCTTGCTTGCACTAGGCTGTATGACTGTCCACGGGCTGGTTGTGCTAGCTCCTGAGAGAATCATGCCGCGGTTAAAATATGGAAACCCTACACACACACACACACACACACACATACACACACACACACACACACACACACACAAATGTATGTATGCACTCTGAGCGTACCACTCTTTATTTTATTCATTTTAATGCTGATCGCCAAGCAGAAGAGCAAGTATTCTCGTTTAACATAGTTTGTGTATTACACATAAAATGGTAATTGGTATATAATATTCATTTTTATTTACAGTTGTGATGTTGGAGGCAATCGTCCGCTGCTTAACAGGACAGTGGTCAGGTCCGGCCGTGGTCTTCGTCGTCATACTAACTATCCTGATGATCTTTCGCCGAAAGAAAGGGCTGCCCCCCGGACCAACGCCTCTCCCCTTCTTTGGGAACATAGGGCTTCTGAGACAGGGTGACAAGCGCCAGATCTTCAAGAAGATGCGAGAGCAATACGGTGACGTCTTCTCCTTCCATCTGGGCTCCAGACTCATCGTCGTCATCAGCGGCTACGAGGCCCTTAAGGATGCATTTGTCAGACACGCCGCAGTGTTTTCTGATCGCCCGCACATGTTTACGGTCGACATGGTGGGACAAGGTAAAGGTAAGCTGCACAATTTATATTAACCTCCTTCCTGCTGCCGACAACTGTATATGGCCTAAAGGGAAATAGTCAAGATCAATCCAGGCTCCCGATCCACACAGCCATCTTATCTGTCCTTTCTTACGATTGATTGTAAGTACTTATAGACTATCGAGAAGACAAATAATCTACATATGTCCACAGAGCTACAATTGATTGTAAACCTGCCATAAGATATTAATGGTGGCTACTACTCTTGGGTTTACGATCGATAGTAACAATAATTTATTTTCCAAATTGTATTTTTACACTTAGCTGTATTATATATCGTGAAGACATACTCTAAAACATTTGTATATACGCCTAATTCAATATTTGTCAAATGATTATCATAAATAATATACTATTTGAATGAAAGATTATGGTAACAATATTAATTCACTTTATTTTGTACCGTTATCACTATTTAATTGAAGCTAATAGTACATATTCATTATTTTGTTATTATTAGTTCTAAAAGTTAGATAATATTTGTGTTTTAAAAAAGTTGATAGACATACAAATAAGATATATTATTCAAAGTCCTCCATTTAAGTTTAAGTCTAGGGGCCTGAATAGTAATCTTCTCTAAATCCTTTAAATTAGTAAACCAGACAGGGGTATAAATATATGTTACGTAATTTAGATAACTAGATATATACTAGAATATAGTAAATAAATTGAGATATACGTGTGTGTCTAGCTCAGGCTTCTGCTTGTAATAGGAGCGTGCGAAAGCCGGAAGTGGACACGCTGTAAATAATAGAATAATTCATTCATGTCTGGCAGCATATCTCCCACATGGCAAACAGAAGGAGCTATGAAAATAAAGTTCCATCTCATTTCTAGTGGTGATGCCAGCAGGCAGACCACTTACGAAAGCGATTCATTGAAACATAAGGAAAGGAAAATCAGTTTCTGTAATCACTGCCTATCGCAGACAAACATAAGGAATTAAATAGCATGCACGTGTCTTCGATGTAGATAACCTAATCTACTCAAAACAGATCTAAAGTCTAGAATCCTTTGGAAATAGCAACGTTATTGAGATGTGTTTGTCGGAAAATGTTCTCATTAAATATCGTAACAGCAATATGGTTAAGCTATCTATTTAGACAAGTAAGTATTCCTATCAGGTATATAAATGGATGATCTCATAAGAGTGGTCATATAATACTGAATTTATTAAACGAGGGCAAAACTGATGTTATGCGAGGCTCTGCCGAGCACAATATCATTTTTGTCAACGAGTTTAATAAATTAAGTAAATATATGAACACGAATGTGATATTCTATTTATCACATAACTGTAGAAACTATTGTAATATCGATTTTCAGTCACGAACACTATAACAGACACATGTCTTGTGAACTGGCTTAATGCACGCGGATAAAATATAGTTCCAAATAAATGTTTACATATTCATAAATGTGTTTGCATATGTAATTGAAGAACTATTTTATCTTTATATTCGACAAATTAAGTCCCAAAAAGAAGCCCTAAAAGAGGTCCCAACATACTTTGATATCGCGTATGAATACAATTATACAAGTCTATTGTGTTATTACACTAGTGAAAATGTTCGATTTATAGCATGGGTTTAGTGCACTTCCAAAACTCCTATGTTGTGATAAGTGGAGATATAGAATAGCGACTTAGTACAAGGTAAAAGTATATAGCGAAATGGATTAATGTTGGATTTAATGTGGTCAGTTCATAGCATGAATCTCTGCCAAATTCGGCTGTAAGCATGTTTGAACTTTCTTGGGAAATAGTGCCTCTGTAAAATACGAAATTATTATTTCATCGATTAAAAGGTTAATATAATATTGTTTCCAACTTCACAGAAACGTATTCATTATATCTACAAACATGACTTCGAGTTCACATCCGGTAGAAACTAAATAAAAAGTACGTTTTACTTGATGTATGTTTTGTCGTTCATTTACAATGTATCGTATCCATATGTGTTGTTTCCTATACACTCCCGCGCACTACCACGTATAGCGTCTGGTTCCATTTAGCGTAGCCATGTGTCAAATGTAGTCTAACCTCCTTATAATATTCCTGCACACATACCAAATTATTCCTCATTAAATATAATTATTATACATGCAAATCATATTTGATATTACTCTATTTGTTTGATTATTGAATTGTGTTCAGGCAGCTCCTGAGTAAAATAATGTACTAATGAATTAGAAAAATACACCATACAAAATAAAGTTTTTACTCAAGATACAGCACTGAGTCAATGGGAGAAATCTCAGCTGAGCAAAATCTCACTCGTTTGTTTCGAGAAATCGGAGCCAGGTCTGCAATTTCACAAGAGGGTCGTACGGTAGTTCAGGCCTAAATCAGGGCGTACATCATGTTTACCATAGCAAGAAATGACGTAAATCTATATTTACCGGGACGGGGTTCCTGCAGCTCTCAGTCTCATTATAATCAAGGCTTTCCTCTATGAAACGGCGTAATTCTAAGGTAACAACTCAAACCTTAGCTTTAATCTACACCATTATAGATGCTCTCCCTGCTGCAGGCATATGAGGTGGCCATTTGTGTCCTTGTTGTTGACTGCCGACGGCACATGAGGTCGCCCAAATCCAAATTCAATAATTTAATCCAGCAGGGACAAGGTTAGTAAGATTGGAGTTTATAGAATTACGCCGATTCCTACAGGAGGTTCACGATCCGATCATGACAGTCCTCAGATATATTTCCACGATGGGACAGTAGTCATCCGGTTTCATATGCAGTGATTACATGTACTGCAATTTGCAAGACAATCAGCAATGCGAACACGGATGAGACGCTCGCTAATTCGGCGAATATCTAACTGCCCAAATATACTCAACAAAATAAATTAAGGGCCAGCAGATCTTTTGTGGGGAAGCTTTCTACCAAATTTCGGCTTTAGGAATCCGTCATTCTTCTTCAACTGCGTCTGAAAGTCATTGGTGAAATGGTACTAGTATAAAGATAACTACATGTCCAAAATCGCTACTGGCCCTTAATTAACTTTGTTGCATTGACTCTCAAAATACATCCCCAATTCTTAATTGACAGTGATGCTGTATGTATGTATGTATGTATGTATGTGCGTGTCTGATGAAAACCTTTAGACCGAGGACAAATGAATATATAGAGCTAAGAATCTGGAAACATGTGTGGAACTCTGTTATCTCTTAAAGGCGTATCTAGAGAATGTCAATGGCTCTGTTCACCTGGCAATAGTTTTACTACAACCTTGTCGACCTTGCGCCTCCCGTCCAGCCCACCCCCAACCCCACCCACGCCCTACCCCCATCCCTGGCCCACCTTCGAGTGTATCAGTCTTCACATACACAAACATGCCACCGTGAACCAGACAAGCAGCCAAGCAGATGCTGAAGCAATACACGTGTACAGTCTAGGTGCTAACAATACTTACAGAGGTATGGCTGTTTACACTGGCAGGCCGACGGTGCCACTCTCTCTGTTTTAATTGCCCAATGGTTTCCCCGTGTTTATAATATCAGTGAGAGATGATGGTTATATATAGTATGCACACTGCTTCTATGCTTTTTAAAATTGAAATGCACACCGGAGTTCGTGAACTATATACAGTCGAATCCCGTTGTGTCGAACTCCTGAGTGTCGAACATCCTAGTGTGTCGAAGTACATTCTCGGTCCCGACCAATTCCTTCTTTAATTATCATTATTATGACCTCCTCTGTGTCGAATTCGTAATAAAAATACATACGGTGTGTCGAAGTGAAATTCAGGTCCCGATGCGCTCAAATACTATATATTTTGTATGTTTGTCTCGAACTGTAAATTCACTCGGAAACTACCACTGACAAATTGTTAATCCGTAACACATATCCTGTTCACCGGCCATTTGAAGGTTAATTATAAAAGGCGGATTTGGTATTACACGAACGACAGTCAATTAATGCAGCCTCGTTTGGGCTTTGAATGACCATTATTAGGTCCGATTGTTGTTGTAAAAGAACCTTGAGGTCACCACAGGTAATAGTATTTCATGCAGTCGAAATTGTACCATTTACATCTGCAACTAGTGTTCATCCCATGTTTTTGAATGAAATGCTATTGGAAGATTATGCTTGTCCATGTACACTAAAGTCTTATTGTTTTAGTTATAAATACGAACAGCAAACACATTCTTATTTGTCAGGATGCATACCTACATGGCACCTTTTTTAAGCTCTCGTATCCGATATGTAATAGAGACCATAGTGCTCTTGTAGAGACCATAGCGCTCTTGTAGAGACCATAGCTCTCATGTAGAGACCATAGCGCTATTGTAGAGACCATAGCGCTCTTGTAGAGACAATAGCTCTAACGTAGAGACCATAGCGCTCTTGTAGGGACCATTGCGCTCGTGTAGAGACCATAGCGCTGTTGTAGAGACAACAGCGCTCATATAGAGACCATATCTTTCTTGTAGAGACGATATCGCTCATGTATAGACCATAGTGCTATTGTAGTGATCAGCGAGAAAAATACGAGAGCTGTATGGCAGCTTGGTGGATTCGAGAGCTTCGTGAAAGTGACCTGGGCCCCGTTGCTCAGAACAGTTGCAACTACAATGGGCCGTAAGTGCCATGTTAGGGACGCGCTAAAATGTAACTCTGCATGGCTGCACGAACCACTTGTATCGCTACAAGTTTCAAACCCCAGTTGCACTGTCAATGATCGGGACGCCGGATTAGCCACGGATACGATCCGGCATCATTCGTAGTGGTCCGTAGCCCGCCGTATTACATCCCTGATCAATCGTAGTAGTACTGGTATGTCCGTGAAAATTTGGACGCGTTCAAAAAGTCATCACCGATCTGACAACCGTAGTACATCCTTGTTGATCCGTAGAAGAACGTACTAATCCGTACTTAATCGTAGCAATCCATGGCCTCAAGTCCCCAAGGGTAAACTAACCTAACTGTACCAATCCGTAGCGATCCCGGTTGTATACTAGCCCCTATCCTTCCTTATCATTGGTTTATCCGTCGAATGCCGTACTTAAACCACGGTGCATCCATAGGGGATAGACGACGACTATCCGGGGTCATCCGTGAGCCTTTTCATCCGTCGTGGATCCGGCAGGACGATCATTGACAGTATGACCTGGGTTTTAACTAGCGAAAACCTCAAGTATTATGGCGATAAAGGTGTTTTATGCAATGGACTTACACTTGTAGCTGGTTCCTAAAATTTAACGTACAGTCAATTGTTGCTACAACTGTTCTGAGCAACACTTAGATCGCAAGAACGTTTCTTTATGTTCACATATTTCTGTGAGTGTGAACATGTACTTGGTTGAAATAACACATCATCACCTTTACCTTGAACACCCTGTGCACGGGGAATGGAGAATGTTGTAAACCTAGATGCTGTGTTGACAGATGGTCTATATCTTAGCAAATCTCAACAGATCCCTCTGACGCAGCGCGCATTGTCAAAATTCCACGGGACATTATCTCGAAAGGAAAAGTAAATGATACCACCAGGAGATAGGAAGGAAACAAAAAGACATTTAAATAAATGTATTGATCACAGAATTGCAGGTTGGCTCTGAGGAATATTCTTGAAATGTCAAAATGTAGAATAGCTTGCTGGTGTGAATACAAGTGAGTGAATTCACTGGGTAATGTGACTTCGTGAGATGTGGTGTCACGAAAAGTACACAGTATCTATGATTATTAGTTTTCATACCTCGTCAAGCGTAATTCCCTGGCTAATTCTACCAAAAGTACAGATATATGGATATAAACAGATATATATGTATATATGTGTATATATATATA
>JAUTBT010002629.1:0-10011 GCA_032361225.1 Lepetodrilus schrolli | reverse complement strand
CAATTAGTACCGTATACTCACCACATTTATCCAGTCCGCCAATTAGTACCGTATACTCACCACATTTATCCAGTCCGCCAATTAGTACCGTATACTCACCACATTTATCCAGTCCGTCCATTAGTACCGTATACTCACCACATTTATCCAGACAACAGCCTCACTTGTACTGTGCCGAGTTCGCCAACGTACACCTGTGGTAAGTTCAGGCTGCACTACTTTTCTCTACATAGTACTATATAGTCCTACGGAAGCCGTTCAGCCAGCATATGTAGTACGATGTAGTACTACTTTTCACTACGTGTTTGGACCCCGTAGTGGTTTATAGGAAAACGTATGAAACCCCAACGCATGAAGCTAACGGACTGGACGAATGCGCAAACCGATTTCCTGCTATGTTCCTACTAACCCGTTCAGCCAACGACTACTTTGTAGAAAGTAGCGTACTGTAGTAAATGTAGGGCAGCCTTAACGAAGCCCCATTCACGTCATCGACCTCATTCTAATGATAAGGTATATAATGTCTGCGCGCGCTCGTGTGTGTGTGTGTGTGTGTGTGTGTGTGTGTGTGTGTGTGTGTGTGTGTGTGTGTGAGTGAGTGTGTTTATGTGTTAGTGGGTGGGTGCGTGTATCGGGCATGTGCGTGTTCAAATGTTCTCTAGATTAAAATAGCTAACGTCTAAACGCATATAATATAAACAATTATAATTGCGATATACGCCAAATTCATGTATGTTTGCTAGTGTGTGTACTGTAAAAAAAGGCTAATACATTTATTGTTGACGGAAAGGCGCATACAAGTTATTGACATATGCTCCATGTTGAAGCCATCAGCGCAGCGTTACGTTATCATATCGCCAGTCCATGCTTATATGACCACCAGTCTAATCTACCAATCCCCAATTATCTTCTCGAGGTGTGTTCTTCGTTTGGTCAGTGTTTGGTCATGTGGTCAAGCATACCTCGGCCATTCAAGTGGTTTGTCAGCTGGTCAGTGCACGTGGCGACGGCTATGACGTGGCAGGAAGTGGCCAGCGTAGATTGCAAACAGCTGGACATAGGTTAAACCTGGTCAAAAGACTGCCCTACGTGTCTAGTTATCTGCGTAGTGTAGATTAGAACACGTACATATGGTTCTACAAGATTGTAATTGAAAACGCACAATTGCTTGAAACAAGGTTTATGGTTTATGAAAAAGACATATACCATTTACTTATTATTATTTATATACAGTTTTATTTTTTGTGCAATAGAACATACCATACCGTATACCGTCTCTGAAAATAGAGAATTGATAATATTAGGATTATGTGTTGTGCCAAATAAAACGTTTCAAATGTTCCCAGTAATGTCCTGTGAATCTTGCAATAACGCTACCATTGATTATAAAAGGGATCTGATTCACGTCCTACTCTTTCAAGAAGTCACGCTTTGTCAACAGTCCAACACTGTTCTGCTGTAATTGAATCCTAAATTACATGTTCCATTCGGCATTGCAACAATGTCCCAACATTTCCCGACGTGTGTACATGTATTGCAACACTTCCACTTGGTTGTGTCCTGCTTGTTAATATTTAACTGTCCACATCATTATGCAGACACCTGACAGAATATAGACAGCATACAGGTTTTAATGTTATTACATAAAAGCGTCCAATTTCACGATTGCACAGAAAACGCATGTTTTCAGAAACTATTGAATTCAATGAAGAATCAGCCTGCCTCTTTAAACACAGCAACTGTGGTCTGCAAACAGTATCACACGAATCTGGTTTCCTCTCAACTGCATATCTACTGCCCAATCAATGCGCTCCTATTGTTACAGGCAGTCGTTAGCCGACATGAAAGAGGGTCTAAGAGATATCAGGAGGCATATGCACGTCTCAAACACATGAATGGTCGACACGAGGTCTGCTAGAGATTGAGAGCACATCTTTTGCTTTATGCCTTCTCAAATCCGTACAGGCGATGATCGCCCCATATTGTACATAAATATCCCCGTCCATTGAAGGCCTATAAAGACTGGAAATAATAATATCATTAATTACGTTCAGATATATTGCACAACCTCCCTCTACAGTATGACGTGTTTATTGCTTATCGTATTGCACTTCATATAACCGATTGATCAGCGGAGTAATGCCACATGGTTATGTCATAAATTATACACACTGGTTAATGTTTCCAAACTTTGGTTCTCATCCTCTGCATGGTGATGTTCCTACAATACTAATCAGCATGCGCCAGTAACGAGGTTGGAAGACTGTCAGGTTAAACCACGTCTTCAAACAGTACATCATAAACTATATCAGAATACAGAGGTGCGTGGCAAAATATACGCGCATCACGTTGTTTAATGCTATTTTTAGATGTGTATGTAGGTATATCAACATAATTTTATATCAGCTTTCAGTCTTTCATTAGTGATGATACACCCCCCTTACTGTCAATTCATGTGTTGCTAGGCTGTCGGTGTATGAAGTTGATCAACTAAAATTGCCTTGCTAATTAAGTTAAATAGCCTCCGTTTGATGTGCACCTTAACTCAGCCCAGCGCCAGGTGGAAGTGTTCACCGTAATGTGGGACCTTTGTCCTGACAAGGTGGAGAAAAATGACGGAGTATCTTATGGAAATAAAGCAAGGTTTACCAGAGGCCTATCGTGTTCTCTGTACTCAGTTTGCACGGTAAAATATAGATAGATGTGGTGATAAGCGATTGTGCCGCCCCGGACCGATAAGATGGCAAACTTCAAAGTTAGAAGTCCGGTCTGCTCTGCACCTTGCGACTGTAGAGGTGCAACAGATCTGATGTAGTTGATCACACTCAACACTCACCTTGTTCTTCATCTACACATGCAGTAAATACTATCTATACCGTTTGTTGCAGAATATGTATCGTCCGTGCTACTTCTATCACTTTTAAATGCCCAGGCCCCTGTTTCACAACGACATCCTAAATTTAGGAGCTCTTAACTTTAGGACGCAGTTTATCACCTCATAAGTTATTTGTCGATTTAAGAAGGGATAAGACTTGTGACGTCGTCGTGAAACACTTGTTACTAGGTGACAACCTTTAGGACTGGTTTAGGAGCTCATAAATAGTTAGGAGGCCGTCGTGAAACGGGGGCCAGCTGTCTATATGACACAGGAACGATCTTACTGTATAACTTAACAGTTCCTGTTAATCCTTATTTCTTAGACTGACTTCGATTAATACATTAAAATTTAAACAGAAATAAATCTAAAATAATAATAGCGGTCATCAAAATCCTACTCGCATAATACTAATATGCATTACCTAAAGATACGTTTTGTGTGGCATGCAGTCTTTTGTCTCACTTGTCACGTTGCACTTCTACATCTGTAACTGGATCTCCATCGCAACATGTATGTGTTCAATTGTATACTGTAAAGCCTTTAGGTAGTTCAAGTTATACATAGCACTGCTATCATTCGTATCATGAAAGCATTTGGTATTACCGCCATATACTAATATGCCATACTGCATGTTATGTACTTAAGATAGATAACAATGTACATGGCATGTTACAGTATAATTAGAGTATAAAAAGTCTATTAATTGCACGTTATGTGAAAGAACTCAATTAAGGTAATGGATATTACCATATTATGCTTAGTTGTTGCTACATTTAACTCAATTAATGTTAGAACAATATCATGTTACAATTCCTTGAAAATGTGACAATTAAGGTGCTCACACGGACCGATCCGTTGCAACGATTAATCGAATCGCACCGTGTGAGCGTATATGCTTTGCGATTCGCGACTGAGATAGTACGACCAATCGAACTAGATTCGTCGTACAAACGATCGACCCGTGTGAGCGAGCCTTTACACAAACTATTGACATACATCGTGTCGTCAAACGAAATGTATTTGCCAAACTATTTGTTTAATTAAATTCTGATTTATGGTGATGCGCCATTCCTGTAAAAGTACCACGTCGTAGACCTACACTTTCTTACAGAGTGTACATTTCACTTGACATATGTCACGCGGTCCCAGCCAGTGGGAGAACCATGCTTTCACTTCTTTAATGCTATACTGCCGCTATGTTTACACATTAGACATGGTTTGAGGAAGGATTCGCTGATCGCTTCAGTGCATGTCGTATGCCTGGATGTTGGCGATCTCACTCTCGGTGTCCTCTGTAGAGCACTGGAGCGATGAAAAACATAAACAATCCAGCACGTTTAGAAGGTCTGGGATTTGACACGAACACGCGCATTCATGGCGTGAACTGATTTTTGGTCCTGCCTCTTTGAAAACTAATTTTATTTGTCATGCTTGAAATACTTTGTGTCAAAACATCACGCCCCAGTTCGAGCTGACACTACAATGCGAAACTAATGTTGCAAACACTAACTGCATTTTAACTTGCGCTGAATTCCTTATAACCTATTAGGACAGATTAATACCTTCCACGTACTGCACAAGATTAACTTCCAAATACGTGAAGTTCATCAAGTGTCAAATATCAATTGGTTTAAAATTAATGCTAGTGTATTTTTCAACTTAGCTGTTGTATAGTGCTTGTCGATACTTATTATTTGTATGTATTGTAGTACATTGATAAATAAATAAACAAATATTTTAAAATGTACTAATATCTTATCTTTCGAGAAATTACTAAGTACTAATACATACAAATGATCAAGAATGTATTCCGTTTCATACGCATTATCATAGAAACTATTGCTAAATTGAATGTATAATGTGCAACATAATTCTATTTGAATACTAATGTAAACAGTATTGTGTGTGCATCCGACCATTATATCTTGATTATTGTTTCCTTTTGTTATTGTTTTCATTTTTGTACTCCTGTACCACCATGTGTGGCTTAAGGGAATAAATATGATGATGATGATGATGATGATAATGATGATGATGATAATGATGATAGTAGGCCTACAGTTGATATAGTACATCAACCGACTTACCCCCCCAAAACAAGACAGTGACTGTTCCGCAAACTTAAAACATATTACTAATGTTACTTATATTATAAAGTACTAAGTTCAGTGTCTTTCACCAGGAATGTCCCCGCCGATGTGTATACCATTGTAAACCATTGTAAAGAAACTAATACATAACAACGTGGAGTTTCAAACTCTCAGCCAGTATACACTTAATGATAATTGTGTGTGAAATAGTTGATAGTGCTAAATGATAAGCGTATGTAGAAAAGAAAATGGTAGTGCTTACTGATAAAGATACATATATGTTTTAATATGTATTTCCATCATGACCATAAGTAAAGATTCTTAGTAAAAATTTTCTCATGTCATATATCAGCAAAATGAATTTTAGGGATTTTGCGAAACCCCCGACTACATTTTATAGGGAATTCACGAAATAACTAGACATTTTAATGATTTCGTGAAACCCCTGGCTCTCGCAGTGATTTAATGAAATCCCTGATAATTTTAGGGATTTCACGGATTTCATGAAATCACTGATTACACGACCTTATATATAAATGTGAGAAATTGTCTGTCTGTCTGTATATTTGTCTGTATACTTGTCTGTCTTGATGATATTAACCTCCTGTTGTGGTAACCCGTGATGAATAAAAAGACCACTTTAGTGCAATAAAGTGAAGCAAACTGTACTAATATACCATCCTGAAAGCCCATTGTACCGCGGACGTCGGCGATTGTTCGTCAATCTGTCCGACTGGTGCGATCTCTGGGTATTTGATATATCACTTTAGTGCAATAACAGGCGCGATACCTTCCTGATAAGACTCGTCTGCTCTGTACAGTATATACCAGAGTCCCCCCCGAGACACGCACACGTCCATCCATCGTAAACTGATGTCATGTTATTCGACATGGGTACATCCCTGTCACGCGCTATGGGATCTGTACGATGTATATTGTCTACAACTATTTCCTAAATGAATGACATTCCTGCTATTATCGTTAAGTTGATGGCCGTCACGTCTGTCAATGCTGCTCTTGGTGGACATTTTGAGATCACCTACTGACAAGACGATAATACTCAGTGCATACAAACACGAATGGCTGCAAAGTTCATATTGAAAAACTCCCACCGATGTAAATCATTGATTTAATGATGTCCAACACTAGCTTATCTCCGACATTTAAATCAAATAAGCCACCAGGAAGTGTTACTCTGTGGAGGAAGTGAGTTGGGTGAGACAAGTGAGATACAAAGTATAGCTGAGGCGCAATCTCGCGAGATTAGGACGTGGTTAGAATGGCAAGAAACATTTCCATTAATGGTACACGATAGAATTCTTACCAGACGCTTATAAAATTGAATTAAATCAAACGAAACTTCAATTACTTTGAAAAATGTATGTGTATATATAAATTAATTGTTATTATACGTACTTAACTTCGGTTATCAATATTTTCTATTGGATGCCAATGTCAACATATATGGCAGATTTCTCTAAACAACCTGAAGTAACCCCAAAAGAATTGGAGAAACCTCAGCAATTCGCATTTCTCGAAAGAAATCGCAGTTAACTAAAATCTGCAGCTCAGGGAAAAGCTCAATAACAAATTGAATTTAAAACTCACATGAGTTAAATTCTGAGGTGTTACCATCATACATTTTATCCCATTACATCGCAATTTTACTTATTATCCATACATGGATATTAGTATTTGTTATTGGCGCCACCGGTAGATGGCCCAATATCAATGATAAATGGCTACTATATCATTTTTGGGGTGTACAAACGACGATGAGCTATAATGTTAGATGTCCCTGTATATATGATGGCGCTGCGATATCTTCCGATGTTAGTGTCATAAAAATGATGAATTAACAGTCATTTCATTATTATTATTAGTGTTATTATTATTATTATTATTATTATTATAAGTAGTAGTAGTAGTAGTAGTAGTAGTAGTAGTAGTAGTAGTGGTAGTAGTAGTATTGTTGTTGTTGGTGGTTGTCATGGTTGTTGTTATTATTATAAGAATTTTATTATTATTATTATTATGGTTGTTGTTATTATTAATATTTTATTATTATTATTATTATTATCATTATTATTGTTTGATAGGTTACAATCAGTCTATTAAGTTAATAAGTGTTTCTCCTGTGAGTGGCTAGAGAAGGGAAGTTTCCGTACACCAGTTTTTACCTCCATATCCTCACGGTCTCTTCTGGGGAGTGACGAAACAACCAATTTCCAAATGGAATCATCAAGCTTCAATCTAAGTAAATATTTTCACATTAGTAAATTATTTGTACAAGACTTTTGTTTCATTGATTCACCGCCGGGTTGTTTTCCGACGATCAGCGAGCTGTGCCGACTGCAAGCGACAAGAACCGATGGAATCCGTATGTGAGAAGAGTTGCAACATACCGGAATGTCTGCCTATTTGGTCTTCGTGCTTGAGTGGAACATTTGCTCCTGGTTGTAATGTGCATACACACCCTACCAGCATTATAATAATACGTGTCTGGCAAAAGACAAAGGTGTAACTAGAATAGTAAATATTATGTTAAAAATTGAAGAGTAGTACAGTGACGGTTTATAGTGTGTGTTATCACAGTGAAACCTAGCTGCAGTTCTGTAGCTAAAAAGTGCCCCGTTTACTATTTTGCTATCTATATGGCACCCTTTAGCTACAGAGGATTGTAGTAATATGCATCAAAATAAGTACGCTACAGATCTCAATGCGCTGGGTTAATCACTAAATACACGTGGCAGAACGAAATCCAGCTAGGATTGGATTCACTAACCATTATACTTCAATTCTCCGTGCTTATTTTCGAAGGAAAAGCTTTTTTTCACTTAGTATTTTATGAATTTCGTGACCGATCCAGCTCATAAACAGACGCCATCTTCCAGGTATTTTTAGCATCTTGAAGCTTTTTTTAAGTAAGATGGCGTCCGTTGATAAGCGTTATTGATAAGCGTTGATAAGCGTTCTGGAGCGTACTTCTGTTGATGCATACTACTGCAATCCTCTGTAGCTAAAGGGTGCCATATAGATAGCAAACTAATAAACGTGCACTTTTTAGCAACAGAACTGCAATTCCATTAAATCCTAACTATGGAGTACACGTTCGTGTCACCGAGAGGTAAATAGCCATACACTATGGACATTATATATTTATTAAATTCATTTCCCCAACAGCTGAATATTAACTTCATAAATTGTCCGCTGGGTGTGACTATTGACATTAATCAAAGATGCCATCTATACAGTGATATATTAATTGAACACGTCTCTTCCGCTGCAGTATCGTGTATCACCGGTTATTGACGATACGCAGCTCGGTTTCAGGATAATATGATTTGTCATTTTATCTGAGCCATGTCTTGCGGTCATTACAGCTGCTTCTGTCTGACAAATAGCTGTAATTAATGTTGTCGTTCCAATAGCACGGACCCGTTGCCTGCTCATTAAAACATGCAACTGTATTACATTGTAATAGGATTATGCGAGCGGTGAGGACTTCAGGCACACGCAAGCACACGCGGCACGTGCATCTCGAGATGTGGACAGACAGGTGCCCGGTGGTCAAACACGCTGGACAAATACCGCATGCTACACGTGAGTCATAACGAAACGAGTGGACATTAGTGGACCAATGTGAAGAAACTGATTTGATGGAATCTGGTTGATGCGCGGACGCCGAGAGTCCGAACTTGGCTTGACTATAGTGTACGCCCATTGTGGACACTATCGTACCTACAGTAGACCTAAGAATAATGCATAATGCTGAGAATGTACACAGTATGACTTTATGAGGAATAAAACCAAATCTCAATCATACAAAACTGCATCACATTCAACCCTTGATTGGTTTAACTAACCCCTTTGTCTGGCGTGTATTGTCGTCAGGACGAGACAGTCCTGCGTCGGTGTCGTATTGGTCATGCATATTGTACACATTCATACATTTTAACAGGCGAGGATAGGCCTCGGTGTGTTGGTTGTGACGAGGACATCACAGTCAAGCATATTTTGCTTGACTGTCTGGACTTTTCAGACCAGCGCCCGAGGTATTATTCATTGCCAAACCTAAAGCATTTATTTAACTCTCTACCCCAGTGGCAGTAAACATTTAAAAACAAGAATAATTGATACATGCGTGTATTGATTTACATTAGATTAAAACTTAGGACTCGTATAACATTTTCACAGGTGACAGAAACCCATCAACTATTCATATTCAAAAGGCCTGCAAATGTTTCATTATCGTTAATAACAATAATATATACTTTACAATTTCTGCCTCAGGTACCTCTTATGGGAGGTGAATCCTGGGGAAGGATTCAATCTGCGCCGAGATGTGTACCTTCGCATGGCAAACCTTTTGGAGAATTTAAACATGGACTCGCCATGGATACTGGTGCTTCCTCCCTGGAGTTCTCTCTATCACTGGCAGCACAGGGATATAGAACAAAGTCGAATCCCGTGGTCGCACTTCTTCGATCTTCCAAGTCTCAGGCTGTACATCAATGTCATTGAGTTTACCGATTTTCTAAAAGGTTTGTATGTAAACATGAAGAATATGATATATTTTGAATTTTCTGTCAAACATATCTAAGGCCGAGAGAATTGGCAGCAGTGGCACAACTTGATCGGGATGAGTCCTAGAACTAGAAGGGGTTCAGCAGGGCTCCAGACTAACATTCTGAATTACTAATCCACAGGAAAAGTCAGGGCAAGTAGGAAAGGCTACAAGGTGCTAAATGTTAAAAAGTAGCTTGCCTGCAGTGCAATTTAACTTGCCCCTGTACATCAGGCATATTTTAGCTTGGAGTCCTGCTAAGGATTGGTTCAAAAGGTTCTGAAAGTTTTTAAAAATAAAACAACCTATATTACTTATAGGGGCGGGTGGTAGCACAGTGGTAGAATGTTGGACTTCAGAGCCAAAGGTTCCAGGTTCAAATCCTGCCCTGGGTGCCCAACATCAATGTTCGCGAAAGTTACCTTTCTGACGCGATATTGATAGGATGCGATGTCTGTAGAGTGGCAATGCAGTTA
>JAUTBT010002628.1:0-10011 GCA_032361225.1 Lepetodrilus schrolli | reverse complement strand
AATATCTAGGACAAAGGAAGTCTCCTTGACCAGGCTCCCTTCACTGAGGATATCCTTGAGAACAACAGCGCCTATGAGATCGTGGCGTGAGAACCGGTCGAAGTCGTACAGGTTGAAGTACAGTGTTCGAGACGATATGTTCTCGTATTTCACCGTGAACACAAACGTCTCGTTGAATTCCGGATTGAGCGTCTTTCTGTGAACCTTTGTCTGGTGCTTGGTCTTCCGGTCTGGCAACAGGTACACTTTTACATACGGGTCGGAGGTACCGGAGAAGTCTTTGGCTGGGAGGTTCTCAGCTCGGTTGATCATGACAAACAGGTTATCCTCATCTTGTACATACCTTAAACTAAAGAACAATTTACCACAGGACACGTGTTCAGACCGCAATGAGTCAACCGAAGCTTGTTTGTACAATTCAGGTTTTATGGCACCGAGGTCTGGTTGTTCTCTGTATTTGATGCTTTGGATTGAGAACTCTATATTGGATAGATCCAGACGGTGGGACAGCATACGTTGAAACGTTTGATGACGTTGGGGAACCGTTGGCAGTGTCCATTGACGAGCGCCTATATGGAAAATCCCTCTTTTTGACGGGGACTTCGTGACATCTTCTGTAGATTTAACCTCCACGAGGTCGGGTGTACTCTGACTTATGTGGATGTTTCTGTCCAGGCGGTAATCCCGCGAGACCTGCATGTTTTCCGGGTCGGCAAATAATGGGACACGACGTTTTTTACAGATGAACCAGGCTGCTGCTATTACGACAGCGGCTATCAGAGTTCCGCATCCAGCAATCGATCCAATAACTACAGGATCACTGTGATCTGGAAACACAAAATAGTGAATGTTAAATTGTTTATCAGCTACAACGTATATGATATTTTGTTTGGATATACTATTAAATGTCATTATGAATAATACACCAGGCAATATGTAAGTCGGATATCACAACTGAAAATACATAGCTATTGACGAGGAAATGTATACGTATAATGCATGTACATACACATATACATATATTATATATACAGATACAATAGGTTCACGAATATAAGGGTAATTAATGTAACGTGTGAAGTGGCATTCGAGATTGTTAGAGGCAAATTCTGGCAACTATACAACCGTTCGCCCTAGTTGATTGACACTTAGATGAATTGATGCTTGGAGAGTTCCGTGTTTACACGATTTAGTTTCATGACGTTCACTAGTGCCACTCTTGCAATATCCGCTTGAATCTGTAACTACCACGTCGTATGGCCCACAATGGCCACGCTAATGCACACTTTGGGGCAATAAAGACAAGAACAGGATCCAAGTATAGGTACTATAGCACTATTCGCAATGCCTATGGGTGATAATATATCCTCGTTGGTATCAGATCACAATACTAGTCTTCTTTCCGCCCCACTGCGTCAAAGAGTCAGCATCACTAGGACAAAGACACCTACCCCTTTCTATATTATGATCATCCAAGCAAGAGCAACATCGTATAATGAATTATTCTCATAAACAATACGCTGTTCCCAGCACATCCTTTGTAATCTTGAGACGGTCAGATGGGGTCTGATACACTTTCACATTGTGATGGCGTCCACGAGTTGCCAATAGCATTATGGAATGGCGAGCTTACCTTAGGCAACACCTGCTGTCTTAGTCTCGGTGGAGAAGAGACTATGGAATTACCTCAAGCAGTGGCCATATATAGGTACTCGTGGGACGTCAGCTGGCGAGCCATTAGGTCCAGGAAAATAATGCTACGTCAGTCTAATACAGTCAAATCTGCTGGACAGCCATGATCCTTTCCTGATGCACCAGGTCACAGATAGCCAGGTCACAGATAGCGAAAACTGATCCCAAAGGAGTCATTGAATTTGATCTGCGTCCTATCTGACTCAGAAGGACGAATCCCTTTCACACATTGAATGATTGCAATTGAATCAGAAATGGGACACTTCTTAGTTAACTACTGTATAGGGACATGAAATTTACAACAAACGCGTACCAAAATGGAACAGCGATATTCTGCCGTTCGAACCAATTTGACAAAATACGATTAACTGAAGCCATGGTTAGACTCTGTATTGCTTCGTTCGAGATAATGTCTATGGGTTACCGTGACATTTCAGTATCATAGCATATTTTCAAATTCGTATTCAATATGTTTCAGAATTTGAGGAGAAAAACAACATACATAAATGTACAGCTTTGGTAAGGACGTCTACACATATGAATATGATCAAATTCCTATAGCTATAAAAGTGAGGTATTAACCAAGCTAATACAGACTGGTTCGTGGTTTTCCCTTTGCATAACTCCCCTTTAATACAGTAACAACTTCATACCAATGACTGCTCTTGCAAATTGCAAGTCTGTTTCTGACGATTCTCCAGCGGGTTGTTGTCCTAGGTCTCAGGTACTGTACATTGTACTTCGGGGAAGGTGGAAGTAATTGACTTTCGGAAGACAGGAAATGAGGAGAGGGTCTCAGTGACAGAGAATTAAGCCTCCTGCGCTACGCAGCTTTGATAAGAAAGTCATCGATGAAGAGCAGAGAAAAAGAGAAATAATTAGGTAGGACGGCTTAAGCTGTTTAAGAGAGAAAAGAAGGACACGCGTTACTGTATAAATACGGTTCACTTCCTGTTTCGGGATTGCTTTCCGTTTGCAGTTAGGCCTCGAAGTTCTTCACTTAGACAGCATGACCTGTAGTTAGATACATGGCTTAATAGTTCGTGATACAATGCTTTAGATTGCATGTGTTATTTATGTTGCATTGCGTGCATGGTCTTTGAATAGAACTCCGATTTGAATTAGAGCGTATTTGTAGGTTGAGATTAGGTTTGTGTTGAACTACTGTATTCACTCATGGAACGACAAGTACCATAGAATAGATCAATACAGCACCTGGAAATAGGACCGAGGTGTTAATATGTCTGTTCCGGTTAACTATGGTCGCCTGGTCGTATGCACTAATAAATGGTGTCTAGTAACATGAAAATGTCATTTGCGAGGGACGTTCAAATATCACGACTATTAAATCATGGCTCGCTATTTGCCAGCCGGACTTTATTTGCCCCCAAGTCCATATACAGTCCGGATATTGAAGGTTTGAAGCATTATACGGCATATAAAGCACAGCTGAGGGCATATAAAGCCCAGTGAAGATGGAAGAATTTGGAACTACTTCAATAAGATATGTTGTAAATATATTTGCCTCGCGTGGGACTCGAACTCGCGGCCAAGGAATCACTAGAATGATCCCATGTACGCTACCTACTGCACTATCAAGGAAAAATCATGGTAATTTTTGTAGTACAATGGAAATGATTATTTGGAATTTAGAAACGCAAATGCTTCGTTGTATATTTCCACATTAGTTGTCGTAATTGTTGATTGACTAAAGCGTGCCATATAGATAGCAAAATAGCTAACGGGGCACATTTTAGCTACAGAACTGCAGCTAAGTGATAACCATGATAGCTGGTGCAGTCTAGTTTGATATAGAATAAATATCCATGCACTCTGGAAGTCAATACTATATACTGTGTTATTTTCTAACACATATGCAGAGGGCTCATCTAATATAAAATATATATGACAGATTCATATGAATATTGTTTTGACTAGCAAGTAAAGAAACGATGTATCATGTTTTTCAATACAGTTCCTGTGTCATGAAGCATTAAAACAAATGAGGTTTGTGATTGCTAGTGTAATTTGTTCTGAATGCAGGTGCCGAGACGACGTATACACAGACAACACGTGAGAATGCAAGCGTTAATATTCATACAGGCACGGACAAAACGCAATATTGTGTACTTGTTCTGAATGCAAGCGTTATTATTCATAAATGCACGGGAAAACGTGCAGTCTGCTGTATCGGTGTTCAAACGATATCTAGATTCCCAACACGAACATGCCTTTCAGGATCTCCCAGATTGCATACATTGGCAATATAGTTCCACAAATCTGTAACAATTTATCTCATAAAAGCAGCGTTATAGAACTTAATTGTGATGCCAAAATCGCACCTCGGCTGCTATCCGAGCCTGTCGACGATGAGAGACCGTCTCCTCGTGCATTAACTATATATTATAGAACTCGGACACAGTAGACTTAATTACACATTACTTTGTTCAATCGTAATTTGACTGCTTTGATAATAATACCCATCAATTAGTGAGACACAGAAGCCAACAGTCATTGTTTTAGGATAGTTTTCAAGCAATACCTCATATTTTATCAACCAGCGTTGTTATCCCGGTACCCAGGCGTTTCACTTGCATTACATTTGCATTACATGCATTTATGCAAATGTAATGCAAGTGATACACCTGGGTACCGGGATGACAACGTTGTCAGTGAAAGACTGAGATTCATCAATCTGAGAATGAGTGATATCGTCACTGCAGTGACTTCCGGTACTACTGAACCCGCCGTGAACCACGATACGATACCCACCACCACTTCCGTCAGTTCATCAACAGTTGTTTGTGTTTGTTAATTAATTGAATATATTCTGTTTTGACTATTTGTCGTTACAATTATTGAAGGCTAGCTCGTCATTAGGATCACCATTTTATTTCAAAGCGTTCGATCATCTATTGTGACACGTCATCTTACCAGCTCATGACGTCAGCAGACATAGTTAATTTATAGTTTTCTATTCAAAGGTGTGTGACGTGGGACAACCGATATCTCCTTTGCCACGTCACTCGATGAGATATACATGTTATATCACTAGATACATGAAATATCCTCTATGTATTATTAGTGTGATTACAGAAATTATTATTCAGGGTACGTTGATGTAAATTGTATATGCTGTGTAATAACATTAATACTACTCATACATCGTCTAATATCCATATCAAGTGGACACATACAAGATATATGGCTAATATGTTGTATGGATTCATCGTAAATTAAAATACATTTTCCAGTCCCGCTCGTTCAGGCTAATAGGACACACAAACTATGATGTTATTGCAAATAATACTTTTCTCATCAACACAAAACCGTGGAGTAAAATAAGGCTTCTCGGCCAAGCAGGTAGATGCGTTGTTAAGTTAATGTTCAAGCCTTCAGAAGAATGTGTTACTACCTAGTCACTTGCACGCGCTCCCGCAATTAGCGATCTCCAGCTACTGCCGGGGACACTCAGCACCGGAAATGAACCGTCACACTGGAGGTAATGCGATATACAACTACTACTGATATGTTGGGTTTTTTTCGTAGGTATTCTGGAGATGTACCCCTTGGCAACTGCTTCACAAGATCTGTGTAGCTAATGATGGTGGGTATCCCCTAGCCGTTGTTTGAAAGAGATGACATAACTAGTTCCCGTGGCACTTGTAGTTTGACAAAGGCGGTACGTATAGTTAATCATGAATGGTATCCTATGTCTCTGGATTCCTGTGACCCCTGTTTAACAAGGACGGCATGATTAGTTACCTTGGACCCTGTTCGACAAGATCTGTATAGCTAATCATGGTGGTATCCTCTGGCCCTTGTTTGACAGACAGTAAACCTAGTTACCATAGCACCTAGTTGACGGTATAACTATAGTGAATGAGTGAATTATTGTTTTACGTCACAGCGGGAATATATAACTATAGTGAGAACATATAGTGAGAACTATAGTGAGAACATATAGTGATAACTATAGTGAGAACATATAGTGAGAACTATAGTGAGAACATATAGTGAGAACTATAGTGAGAACATATAGTGAGAACTATAGTGAGAATATATAGTGAGAACTATAGTGAGAATACATAGTGAGAACTATAGTGAGAATATATAGTGAGAACTATAGTGAGAACATATAGTGAGAACTATAGTGAGAACATATAGCGAGAACTATAGTGGGAACTACAGTGAGAACATATAGTGAGAACTATAGTGAGAACCCGCTTCACAAGGACACCACAACTAGTTCGGATGAGCGTTACAACGTCGTAAAACATGATTTCATGATTATATAATATACTAAATGTTCACCCAGAATGTAGCGATGTAACTGTATTCGTTTTCATTTTACTCGGAAAGGCCCCAGTTCATTTAAGGAGTCAGTCAACAACGTATACTAGTGCTGTTGGATTCATCTTGTTTCACTGATTAATGACATATTTATAGTCGTGGCATTATGATTAGTAATGGACACCTATGCTGGTAGAACAGCTAACTGAGATAATACATTGTTTCAGGGAATCGTCATTATACTAGTCAGACCTTAGTTTCAGAACATCGTCAGTCAGCGAAACAATTGGATTCTAAACTTACGAAGCACGGTCCCTACGAGTCTATAAGTGTCTGGGTATCATAAATAGGTAATACGTTCTCCTATGGGCGAATGTCAGGACCTAGTGTATAATGAGTTCAAATGTATAACGTGTTGTGATTTCTGCGCTTCCATAAATACCATAATTAGTCGCATTTATATGACATTTATATGACATTTATATGACATTATATGATATGTATATGAGCGTAATAACACTTAAAGCTGGCCACGTCACCAAGTTAAGGGCAGACAGAATACAAGCGCAGAAGCTTCGAATTGCACATGTCTGAAAAATGTTATAAATGGGCAAGTGTGTGTCTGTATTAAGGTGCGAGCAGAAACATTAGAATTGTGGGCTACGTAATCCTTGTGAAGACGAGGAATTTCATACAACATACTAGTATTTGAATCGTCGCGTATGGGTTTAAGATTCCCGCTGTGAAGTAAAACAATAATTCAGTATTTGAATATATTCGAAGAGAACTGAAATACAAATCGTGAAAACCAGATGAACGGGGAAAACTCTACTAATGGATCCGCGATGCATTGTATCACCTAGAACACATTTCATGACAATTTGAATAATAGCATTCAGCTCAATTACCATCTGCAGAAGCAGATTGTCTGACCAGGATTACTTGACGGCCACATATTATGGCGCTTGTCCTCAATAATTCACAATCAACTAAAGTCCTTCTTCCTCCAGAATTTACTAGAACACCAAGAGATGCCAACGTCACCAAGTCAAGGACGGAGATAATACAAGCGCACACGTTTCGAACTTTGAGTAATGGATATTACCAGTTTCAATTCAATACAATCTAATTAGAATAAATTGTGTTTTTCATAACTTCTTGTTAAACGCATTCCAGAATTCACTTGTTTAGACTATTATGTATCTTGTCATTTGCTTTTGGAAACAATAGCTTTGTTAACTCAAGCAGAAGATCGGAGGCATGAATATTTCATGGCATCGTCATAGAATGTATGAGAACATGGCAGATTGGTAGGATGTTTTCGTCACAAGACCGATAGTAGTTCCTGACTAGTCAGATAAAGCTAGAGCTTAGCGTTCCCCTGTGAGGAGTGAAAGATATACACATGTCGAGAATCCTACACTAATACGTGTGGGGAGTGAGTAAATATGTTGATATCTGACACCAAAGCAGCAGAGGATAGAGAAATGAGAATGTCACACACACACACACACACACACACACACGCACACACACACATGATTTAGACAATCACACACGCACAGAGAGAGAGAGAGAGAGATAGAGAGAGAGAGACACACTGACTGACTGACTGACTGACATATGAGAGACTCTGAAGTGGACACATACGAAACATCATAGATCGTCACGCACTACAATACGTAGCGGCCTCTAGTGGTAAGTATGTGCCTGCTTAATACACGATCGTGAAGATAGCTGGCGTAGACAGAAACACGTAGGTCATGTCTGCGACTGATTCGTTTCTATGCGAAGTAATTAGAAAGACTCGTGTCCATGCCTTGTAATCAATGGCCAAGTCTTGGACGGAATGGGGAACGTTACCGAAGTAAATTATAAAGTAACTGTAACTGGGCGTGGGTGTATGACTACTAGTGAGGTTAAATATGGCACGGGTTGTCTTTGAGGTAACATACTCAAATATGTCAGGCAGTTGGTAACAGAATCAGTTCCAGTGGTATAAATGTAAGGACGTTAACTTAAAAGTCAGTCACCTCTTTGTCAAATAAAGCATTTACATCATTGCCCGAGATTGCAACATTCCGGGACAGTAGACTCGTCAGTAGTATGTGATTGCAAGATGTAACGGCACGGATGTCGTTTAAGAGATTTGATGAGCAAATACAAAACAGATTCCTACGAATGCTGCCTATGTGACGGTCAGCAGTGATCTGATGTATTTATTGCTTTACTTTATTGCAGTGAAACGAGATACCACGGCTGTCTTCCGTCAAGTGAGGTCTGAGCTAGTTATTATATCAGATGCAATTTTAGGTTTGACCAAAAAGCAATAAAAGCCATAATTATTTATAAACATTTTGGAGGTTTCCAAATCTCATAACACGGCATTCAATCAAAAGTACAGCCATGTCCTTCAATCAGTAACCAGGAGGAATGACCAGAGATCGGTTGCTATTGAATACAGGGGTATTATCGCCAATGTTATGGCAATATTGCCATCATTCATCACGAGGTAGTTCATCTATCAGGCCATGATGTCGATAGCGTCAATTTCCTGATCTCCTGGAGGTAACACGTGCAATATTTCATTATTGTGCCACAGCTTCGTGAGCAGAGAAGTAATCTCTTGGCCAAAGCGATAGCAATATTTCCCAATCATTCCCAAACGCTTGCAGTATGTAACACGTCATTAGTGGTGAAGTGTTTCCATTATATAGCTGTAGTTACACAGTCCTGAGCTGACTGCGCGTTTATTGGAATGGTAAAGGACAGATTCAGAACCCAAGGTAGAACGTCATATGGAATGACACATCCTCGGGATTTCAAAAAGATAGCACATCGTAGTGGTGGTATTTTATTTTTTAATTATAGATTCACAAACATGAAGCGTTATGTTAGAAAACTCATTATGATTGAGGCCTCAATTAAGATCATGAGTCTTAACACACGAACGTCTCTATAAAGGTAAACAAGTAAAAACGAATAGAATTGCTTAGAGGAAATTATATCATTTTCGTAAGAGTAGACGTAAATAGGATAGTCAAGTATGAACAAAAGAGCGTGTCTGCGAAACAATCGCTCCCAATGTCAATGACTAAATACAGAAAGAAAACTACAAAGCAAATTAAGCTTAGGTTCTTCAAATGTTGTCAGAACATCAGTGAAGCACCCGTGTCCTGCGACCACCATTGCAAATAATGTCATCAAGCTGTGGTCATGGAAACTTCCATCACCTGTACATGTTTCATCATGACCGAAACTGACAGTGTGTGTATGTATGTGTGTGTGTGCGCGTGTGTGTGCGTGTGTGAGGCAGATCACGTAATACAAGCAGTGTGTGTATTGTGTTTGTATGTAATGTGCGTCTGTGTGTGTGTGTGCATGCGTGCGTGTACCGGTATGTGTGTATGTATGTATGTGCGTGCAGAGCACTTAATGCAGGCAGTGTGTGTCTGTGTGTCTGTGTGTGTGTCTCTCTGTGTGTGTGTGTGTAGTGTGTGTGTTTGTGTGTGTGTGTGTGTGTGTGTGTGTGTAGTGTGTGTGTGTGTGTGTGTGCGTAAATGCGTGTTGATGAGCTCGAGGAGGTGGGGAGAGAGACGACGGGTACAGTAGCTATTGTCAGAAGTACGGTTCTATCAATGTTTGTCAGCTACACTGTATAGTGCTACTCCGACTGTTCCTATCGTCGCTGTACAGATTGCATTGCGCGGCTATGTTATTTAGTTGATTCCTCTCAGGATGTCAATAATACAATAATACAAGCCACACAAACATAATAAATAAAACACTATCTGTAGCAAGAACGCTGAGAGCTTGACAGATATTGTGGTTGGGCAGCCATTAACTGATGAGAAATATTCGTGTGGTAGATTGAGTTAACGATTTAATGTACATTCTCATCATTGTGGATGTGTGTGCGTGTATTGCGCGCGCGCATGTGTGTGTGCGTGTGTGTGTGTGTGTATATATATATATATATATATATATATATATATATTAGAAAGATAGAGAGAGAGAGCGAGCTCG
>JAUTBT010002627.1:0-10011 GCA_032361225.1 Lepetodrilus schrolli | reverse complement strand
CATTTGATTTTAGCCCATTCATATTGTATAGTTAATTAATTCATCGTCATGTATGGGTGAAAGATTCCCGCTGTGACTTAAAACAGTAATTCACTCACTCACGCTGTTTAATATAGGTGGTATTCCACAGATGAGCAATGTGTACGGGTGCGTTTGTGAATCTGTCTGTGGGAGGCACCACAGTCATCAAGGCACCTCCGAACTTCTCTGGTATATCTGCGTGGCATCATTTTGAATACATGATCATCCATGATACATGATCATACATGATCATCGTGGCTAGTCCGGAGACACCCTGGGCCACTCTCCTTTAGGTTAATATCCGCTGCCTGCCCTTCTTGCAGAGACCCTCCTGCACCCAGAGAAGAACTGATGACCGTTCCAGTCTCGCTGGCTATTTCCCGGTAAATGGCGCCTGATGGACGTCCTGCGAAGTCGTGCAGGACGAAGTGTTGACCATACAGCTCTGTCAGGATCAGCATTTCCTCGATGTGGTCACAGTCCGGCATCATTGCGTGGGGAACATAGCTTCATACACCGCCGGATACAACACTAATTGGCTGACTGCTCGTCACGATTGTACCTGTGGGGTCCTTAGAACAGTTGGTGCCTATAACATTAAACCTATTTAGCATGATTGTAACCATATCGGAATTTGGTTTTCTTTTCTGATGTCTAGGAAGAGATTCACCGAGACGTAGATCCACGACTACTGACTGAAGTGAAGGGTGTGAACTGGCCTGTATTCCACATGAACTCAACGAGTGCTTGAACTTGATGGCCACAGTAGTATTGTCTACTACTGCTGATATTGTGAAGGCGGATTGTGATGGTGATGGATTGCTCTTTAGACTAAATACAGACTTTTTATCATAAGCTGCAATGATATACTTCTTGGACAACGCTTCTATTGGCAATGCTACGTATCCAACAGACGTCACTTTGCCGACATTGTACACATGAACGACCACATCGCCAGTGGACTTCACAAACACAGCTTTCCTCTCCACGCTCTAGTGGTTCCGGTATCTCAGGACGGCAGGCAACTGGACCTCGATAAAGTCATCTCGTGGAACAGAGGCGTAGTAATACACATGAGGTACACACAACACTGTATAACTGTACACTATATAGGCGTAGTAATACACATGACGTACACATAACACTGTATAAATGTACACCATAGAGGCGTAGTAATACACATGACGTACACATAACTCTGTAAAACTGTACACCATAGAGGCGTAGTAATAAACATGACGTACTCACAACACTGTATAACTGTACACTATATAGGCGTAGTAATACATATGACGTACACATAACACTGTATAACTGTACACCATAGAGGCGTAATAATACACATGACGTACACACAACACTGTATAACTGTACACCATAGAGGCGTAGTAATACACATGACGTACACAGAACACTGTATAAATGTACTCTATATAGACATAGTAATACGTATGACTTAGAACACAGTAGAACGGCACAACATACTGACTAGACAGAACAGACTAGAACTATACAACATATAGACGGTGCAAGGTACTTACTGAACATAGAACAAAACAGAACTTCACAACAAGTTTAGGGTAATGGTGGTTGTTAATAATAGTAAAAGGCATACAATCGCAGATTAAGGGGTCGTTTTGGACCCAATTGAAATCCTAACGTGCATTGGATACCACCAGTCACTCAATGCACTAGTATTCCATATCATGGCATAACTCAATGTATTCCCTATCATGGCATAACTCAATGTATTCCATATCATGGCATAACTCAATGTATTCCATATCATGGCATAACTCAATGTATTCCATATCATGGCATGACTCAATGTATTCCATATCATGGCATGACTCAATGTATTCCATATCATGGCATGACTCAATGTATTCCATATCGTGATCATGGCATAACTCAATGCATTCCCTATCATGGCATGCGTGGCCGTTTTGAACGCTCTGCAATATCCTGTGATTGTTTGATCATCTGCTCATGATGTGATTGTTTGATCATCGCCCGAAATGTGAGTGAAATTGATCGGGAAAGATATTTATTGAGGTATACAAGCGATAATATACATGCTAAGTGAATATACTTGCGTTTATAACTCCCAATTTGGTCCAAAAACGACCACTTAATCTGTGATTGTATGCCGTTAAATCTGTAGACCATCTGTGATTGTATGCCATTAAATCTGTAGACCATATGTGATTGTATGCCATTAAATCTGTAGACCATCTGTGATTGTATGCCACTAAGAGTGGTTAAGGGCGGTAATTACCTGACATGGAACACGAGGCAACTAATTACCAATACATACTCTTATCTGTTATGCAAATAATTTGCATTGACTGGGATTTGTTTGTGGAAATAATGGTATATTGGAAGCCATATTGTATTTTGTGATCATGAATGGCAGGCAAATATTGTTGTTTAATTGATTACCCATCTGCATATTCACAATGCCACCAATAGTGTGTATATATAAGATATAACACTTCTTTTATAAATAGAACATCTGATATTGATAGGTGGCCATTTTGAAATCTAGAATTGCGGTTCCCATTGAATTTTCACATGGATCACATGAAGTACCTACTTTCATGTTTATTCACAAATGCGTGAAATATCTGCAGTAACAAGTATCTTGTTATTTGAACGCGATATCTACTGCGAAAAGACAGTATTGGGTGATAAATGAAGCCAGTAGCAGACTATGAAATGATCTCTGCGAGCTTTCACGACTGCGAAATATTTTATGTCACGAAATATTTTATGTCACGAAATATTTTATTTTATGTCACGAAATATTTTATGTCACGAAATATTTTATGTCACGATATATTTGAGGTCGCAGAGCTCCTAAACTACTGCGCGCTAGTGTGCTACCAACTTCCCTAGGCCACGTGATCTCACTCCTATGTAATCGTTAGAACCCTTGCCTGCAAAGGTCAGATTTCCTGGCACAGCGAGATCAAAGCGCTATTGTCGGCACTCATAGTCCAATCAGATTTGCCCTAACATGTATAAGCGCCACCTACTTTGTCAGCCACAACAATGGTGTCAAGTACAGAGCTATTCTCCAAGACACTTATTTTCGATATCGCTCACAATCTTCTCCAGCGAACTTGCCGTCATTTTGGATGTTGTGATATACAGTAGCTGTTAATAAGGCATGTTGGTTTCAAATTAGACAACTCACTCACTGTCTTCAGGGTACAAATTGCCAGCTGGGTAAATGGGTTCTGTTTCGAGAAGGGTAGTAAACGGAGTCGGCGTAGCTCGGAGTTCTGCCCTTCCCTTGGGGACATGATACCATTTCATATGCAGTTCAAGTCGTGATGTTTATTGAGTAACTGATGCAATATTGCAAACAATTTCCTTGAAATATTGAAATCAGGATTGTAGTCACATAGTCTGATAGAATTGTAGAAACCACAATTGTGTGTCCGTGGATAGGGAAGTGCAGAATTTGCAGTTTCGTGATGTGGAGATCAGGGTCCTCTTGTACGGAAAAAACTGTAAATTTAAGGTAACTTTAAAGGTGTACAATCACTGTTTGTGATTTCAGGTAAAATATACAGTATAGAAACCATGATTGTATGCCTTTAACTCTATTGGCCATAGATACCACAGCTAGGGCTGTACACAACATTCTTGAGTCCTTATATAAAATTTGCGTTTGAGAATAACGGTTTTGTAATATCAGGGCCTGGTTGCCTTAGGGTTACACTGTCTTGTACATGGGAGACCAGGCCTGGAAAGAAAATGTTTTAAAAAAAATATTTCCGGGCTGCAGTTTTCAGTTAACAATTGTAACTTTGTTAATGCAAATTGCTGAGATATCTCAAATTTGAGTGATTTAAGTTTGTTTAGAGAAATCAGATAGTTCTGCATTTGACGACAGGCTTAAATCAGGGCGTACGCCATTCTTTTTACCATAGCAGGCAATTACGTAAACATTGATTTATGCCTTGATTTAGGCCTGGACTAAACGTCCAACCTTTTTGTGAAGCACAGCCCTGGAAGAAAGCTAATCCTTAGTGGGAGGCCAAAGATCCACGTTGACAGCTTGAGGAAATATTTTTCGATGCAACAGCAGGCCATCTCAAACCAAAGATACATCATGTGTCAACAACGTACGATTGTTATATTATAAATATTTCACTGACATTATCTCCATGTGTTCAAACAAACAAGATGTCTTTATTATATATATTTTTTAAAGAAGATTATGTGGTAACTGGTTAACCCCTTCACAGTGGATAGAATTTGGGACCATGCTGTTGGGTGTCAAACAATTGTTTTACTATGAATATTTCACTGGTGTATCTTCAAGCATTGAAATGAATGAGATGTCCTCATTTTATCAACAACAAAATAAGAAGATTTTTCTGGTTGCGTAGTCAATCTGAGTAGAACCTTCACAGTGGCTTAAATTTGGCACCATGCTGCTAGGGTTAATGTGCTTGAGGAGTACATACAGGCCTGGACGTGTTTCGAGAGTGCAATGTTGTAACCTTTTTCGTAATACTTTGCCGAGTGTTTATAAGGATTACTTAACAGATGAACACTGATAATGGAGTGACGCTGACAGATAACTTGGATTACCTTGAGTTTGTGTGTTACGAAAACGTGTGAAAGTGTTTTAAGAAATCTACATAATAGTGTTACAAGAATTACCTGGAATTTGTATGTTACGACAACAGTTTTTGCAGAATACCTTGTAATGTGTGAGAAATATTCAGATCAGATCAAGCAGGATTTGCCAAAGTGCAGACCTGATGAGATTTGTAACTGAGCTCGCAATTCTTTGGTCATTTTGCCGTTTTCCGGTTTCGAGATAATGTTGAGTTCGGATATTGCAAAAGTTGATTTGTTGGCAAATGTGGATTCGTCAGAGGAACTGTCCAAGTCTTCAAGAAGCATGTCGGAAGTCGGAGAACCCACGACGGACGTGGCAGATAGTGTGACGGAAAATATGACCAGGGTCCTCGGAACTGTAACTGAGGTCAGGGCCTTTGATGTGGGTGGTGCTGTAAATAGCTTGTTTTCGGTAGGTTGTTTCCATGGTTACGTTTTGAAATAAAAATAGAAATTGTAGTGTTTGTTATGCTATATTGTCATCTGTTATAGTTGTTTTTGTGTACAGGGTGTCTGTATGTAGCTTTTGTATACAATGTATTATCCTTTGTTTATCAGCATCAGCCGTGGTGGTTCATGGGTCTTGCTGGACTAAGTTGTTGAGGGTTATCCTCCCACAGCAAAACGTTTCATAGATCTTTTTACGGATCACTCCATGCTCAAGACCTTTCTCATCATGCTGCATTATTACCCCCATCAATGGATCAGTGTGCACTCATTCTCAACACCCTGGAGAGTATACAACCCAAGCTGCCATTTCAGGTGCTGGAAGGTTAACATTCACAATTCCATCTCATCCTAGGGTACCTATTCACAGTTGTGTGGGTGGACATGAGCAGTGTGGATCTAGGCATTTTGCTTGAGTGCTATGAGATTGCATAAACTAGGCTCAAACCCAGGACCTCCAGGTTATGAGGAAAGACTTGCTACCTCTAGGTATACATGATACTATATTCTACATGACTTTCTGTCTTTTCAGATGCTGGCACCAAGCTATAAATCGAAGACCGATGATTTCCGCAAAACATTCAAAGACATACCCCATGAAGAACGGCTTATTGTTGGTAAGGGTATTAATGAGAATTAATTCATCATTGACATGAATGTGGCATGATCAGAGCACAATAGCTGTGTGTCGGACTGCAGACCTAATGATTTTAGGTTTAAATCCTGTATGAATGATACCTGCTATAATCAAAAGAAAAAGAAAAGAAATCTGGAAAATATTAATAACTTCCTCGATGTTTGAATCTGTTCTGATTAATGTAATGTGTATGTTCACCTTTACAATGCCCTGGGGAGTATACAATCCAAGCTGTATTTTGAGGAACTAGAACGCTAACATTCACAATTCCATTCTCAATATGGAAGCTTAGTTGTTATTACATAGTTTGTCGTCACCTATGGGTGAGATATTCCCGCTACGACGTAAAACAATAATAATAATAATATTACATAGTTTAATTTTTAAATTATATATGTTAATTTAATTTTTTTCCTCCTCAGATTATTCCTGCGCTTTACAGAAGGACATTCTTGTTCAAGGTCGCATGTACGTCACGCAAAACTGGGTCTGCTTTTACGCCAATATATTCAGATGGGAAACGGTGGTATGTATAATGTTGCATCTATCGTATTGGTCGTAAATATTACATCGTAAAATAATTAACCTTCTTTATACTGTAGAAAATCTGAGATGCCCTGCAGAACAGCAATTTTTCATTCATTTAGGAGCAAAAGGTTTTGAGCGTCACATTGCTAGAGTTAACCACATATATGCTGTAGAGTTGTGATTGTTATTAATCCAACAGTGATGGGGGGGTTAATGAAAATAAATATGACACAAGATGACTAATGTTTTTCCTTATTTGGTATGATCTGGCCCCGAAGTTAAAAAATTGTTTTCAGTAAGATTTCATGCTCAACTCACATATTTGCATGGAGATTTTAGGGCAAAACCAGAGTGGGCATTAACTGAGCATGAAATCATGCTCAAAAAGGTTTTGTGTCAGGTGTAGTCGGAGTGAAGGTAACATGATCTAAGTGACCCCCAGAAAGAAAACTGGGAAAACTGGTATTGATAGGATCACGAAACAAAAAGTTGATAATTTTATTTGTACAGTGCTATGTTTGACACCCTATGTGTGAATGATTCCTGCTGTGACGTTATCCACAATTAACTTGCTCACTGTAATGTTGTATACTCCACAGCTCACCATTCCCTGCAAGGAGATTACAGCTGTTACCAAAGAGAAAACCGCACGCGTCATACCCAATGCCATCGCCATAACGACGGACCGAGAGAAGTACTTCTTCACCTCTTTCGGAGCTCGAGACAAAACTTTCATGATGCTGTTCAGGATCTGGCAGAATGCCCTCCTTGACCAGGTGAGATATCCTTGACCAGGTGAGATATCCTTGATAATAATGACCAAGTGAGATATCCTTGACCAGGTGAGATATCCTTGATATCCCTGACCAGGTGAGATATCCTTGATAATAATGACCAAGTGAGATATCCCTGACCAGGTGAGATATCCTTGATAATAATGACCAGGTGAGATATCCTTGATAATAATGACCAAGTGAGATATCCTTGACCAGGTGAGATATCCTTGATAATAATGACCAAGTGAGATATCCTTGAAAATAATGACCAAGTGAGATATCCTTGAAAATAATGACCAAGTGAGATATCCTTGACCAGGTGAGATATCCATGATAATAATGACCAAGTGAGATATCCCTGACCAGGTGAGATATCCTTGATATCCCTGACCAGGTGAGATATCCATGATAATAATGACCAAGTGAGATATCCTTGACCAGGTGAGAAACTTACTTGATCTGATGAGATATCCTTGACCAGATGAGGTTTCCTTGATCAGGTCCCAAGGTTACGGTACCTTTTCGAGTGCAAACTCAGGCTCAACTCGAGGTTTTGTTGACAAAACCCCATATAAAATGTGAGCTCCAGCATGAAATCGTACTCAAAATGTTTTGTAATCTTGGAGCCAGTTGAGATATCCTTGACCAGGTGATAAATCATCCTGCACAGCCCACAAGATACCATTCCACTCTGCTATATTAATACAATAACACAGTTCTACTGTCCGTAAAGCGATGCGAGATGTAACTTCTATTGAGATGCGACTCGTAGCACTACAATTGTTCTATGGAAGAACACCATGAATATTAGAATGTTCTAACACGTGTTGTTGCAGCCAATGAACCCCAAGGAGCTGTGGCAGTGGATCCACTACAGCTACGGCGAGGAGCTGGGGCTCACGTCCAGCGATGACGACTACGTTCCTCCGCCAGGCATGGACGATCTCAGAGAGAGGCTCAGCAAAGACGACTCCATTCCATTGAAGGTAAGGCCACATTGAATCTTTGGCTTACCTGTGGCTTGTGGGTCTTTCCAGAAGTTGTATCAGGATTTCATCCCATTGTAAACATCTCTTCATAGAGTTGTATCGGGGTTGCATCCCATTGTAAACTTCTTGCCATAAGAATTGTATCAGGATTGCATCCCATTGTACACATGCTGCCGTAAGAGTTGTTTCAGGGTCTCACCCAACTGTAAACATATTTCCATAGAGTTGTATTGGGGTCTTATCCCATAGTAAACATATTGCCTTGATAATATCACAACTCATTAACCCTATTCACCTAAACTGTCGCAATATAAAAGCTGTTTTGCCAGTATTAATGAAGGGAGGTTGATTTTCAGGGCTTGTCTGATTCATCATGATATATTAACACAAAATGCAGTCTTGCCAGTATTAATTAAGGGAGGTAACTGTTTCAGGGCTTGTCCGATTCATCAGATGTGCTCTTGCAGGGTGATTTGACTCAGATAATCGCCAATGATGACACTGACGTCCTGATATCAGACCAGGTCCTGTGCCCGCCCATTGGTCTCCTCGTAAGCGACGGGCCCACTGATTTCGGCGACACAACGGAAGATGATACCGATATTAAAGGTAATGTCACTTTAGTAATTAGAAATTGTCAGAAGCCAACACTGATATTGATGGTAATGTCGCTTTAATGACAAAAATGTGTCGGAAGACACCGATAGCAATGGTAATGTCGCTTTAATGAGGAGGTTTTACACAATGTTTGTGGAAGAGTTACTACATAATGTTTGTACTCCTGCTTTTCTGAACAGGTTACAGGATGTTTGTTCACATGTTTGTCTGCACACGTTACAGGATGTTTGTTCACATGTTTGTCTGCAGATTTCACGGGGGAGGTGACGTGCACGGGACATGAGCACCTGGAGAAGTGCTACCTCGATGAGGTGTTCAACTTCGACGTGGACCGAGCCTTCGAGTTCCTCTTCACAGATTCCACATTCTTCCAGCAGTTTGTGACATCAAGGAAAACCTTCGGTGCGTCATACTTTCTGGTCGTACTTGCCCCGAGATTATGTAACTTGGTGCGTGGTTGTCCTTTCACAAATATCTCTTTATCGTCTAAACGACCATATAACACTCTCTTTGCAGTGTATTAGATATCGCCAAAGAGCGCGTTATGGTCTCTTAGTGGAGAAGATAGCTTCATGAAAGGATACCCTGATCTGTTTAGAATTCTTTAGCGATGCGATAAGAAAATATATATCAATGAAATCAGAAATGCTAGTCAAAGGCCTGAACATGGTTTAATCAGAATCTTGCTGGTGATAGTTGCTCATCATACTGGACTTTTCCTGAACTCTTTACTGATACGATAAGAAGATATATGCAGCCAGTCAAATCAGAAATGGTTGTCAAAAGTGTGAACGCAATCTGGCCCCGAGATGATGAAATCTCGGGGCCGGACCTTTTGTGAACTCTTTAGTGATACAATGAGAAAATATTATGCAGCCAATCAAATCAGAAATGCTAGTAAAATGCGTGAACCTGAGCTGGTATTACTTACTGACCATACTGATCCTGAACTCTAGTGATACATTAAGAAAAGGATATGCAGCCAATCACATCAGAAATGCTGGTCAAAAGGGTGAAAAACATGTGATCAGAATCTTATTGGCTAATAGGATATTTTATTTTATTTTTGTATCTCCGTGTATTAAAAATTGCGAGATAAAAAATATCTAAATTAAGAAAATATTGAAAACCAGTGGGACATGCTGGAAAATTCAGCATGTTGCCCACTATACTTGTATAGACAAACAAAATGTACATACCTTCAAGTAAAATATGCTTGATCATGAAATATGTCAACAAACCATGATTGTATGCCTTTAAATGAAGATCATTTGAGTTGCCACCCATAATGGTGGGTGTAGTAGTACATGCCACCCATAATGGTGGGTGTAGTAGTACATGCCACCCATAATGG
>JAUTBT010002626.1:0-10012 GCA_032361225.1 Lepetodrilus schrolli | reverse complement strand
CCGTCCAGCTGTTAATGAAGTCGAATGTGCATCTTAAACTTAGTGAGTTTTTGTCTTGACTCAGGGGTCCACTTTAGTGTTTGGGGCGATCGGCTTCGATCAGCGTCCGTGTGCCGTGCTCATCGAGAAAGACGGCTTTTTCCTGCTGATACTGTAAGACCTGTGCCTTGGCGGGGGTGATATCGAGCTCTTCTTTTACGGTGACAAAGAAGGTGTCGATCGCACCGTACTTTTGTTCATCGCTCAGGCGCAGCAGGATTTTTTCTCAGGGTAAATCAGGCCAAAGATCGCGACGGCCTTTTTTCTTTTTTTTGGGTTGATCGGTGTTGGATTCAACCTCGCGGTCTTCCACTTTGGGGTGATCGCTGAGTTGCTCGGCTTCATTAAATAACTCGCCCTGGGCATCATTCTTTTCGCTACTTTTTCCATAACGCTGCTGGCGTAGCAGGCTCAGTTGTTCTTCGAGAAGATTGATCTGTTTTTGGTAGCCGTAAATCTGAATAGCGGCTACTCAATACTCAACGACATTGCTATCCCGAACTCAGCGTCTGCAGGTTTCGTTATCTAACGGAACCGTTAATTAGTCGTACCCTCTGTCAGCGAATTGTTGATGCTACTGATAACTCCAGGAATAAAAACAACGGCTAGAGGCATCAATAAAATCCTGGCCTCGTTTAAATAAGCCATAAAGAAATGCACAGAAAACCAAATAGGTACTATTATTATAAATAGTTGTTTTAAATAGGTGTCCACCTTTTTCCAGCTGATCAAGAAGAGTATTGGAAATAAACTTAAAGCAGCGAAGACACGATAGTAAGTATTTGGGTCAAACAGATTGTAATAAACAAAGAATAATTTAGCTGGATCATTTTCCCTTATGGAACTTCCGTAAGTTTCGAATCCATAGTAGAGCCTAATGCCAATAAATATTGAAATAAATGCGAACAATGAAATAAAAGACACTAGAGTATCTTTTTTAGATGCTATCTGAAATCTAAGAATATCGAAGCCCCTGATGAGAAATAAGGCCAGTGGTATTAACATGCCTGTTTCTCTGTTAAATGCTGCCAGAATAGATATTGGGAGAATTAACCAGCTATTCTTTCTAGAAACTATCACGTTAGCTGCGAGAACATAAAACAGAATATCCAGATAAGTGTTATAGCTTAAGTCGCTTTTCCATACACAGGTGCTAATTGAGTAAGTAAGTACAATTATACCCAATAGAATTAAATTTTTGGAGTTAGTGAATTTTTTATAATAGTAAAAACATGCAAAAAACAATAGGGTTTGTATCAGTATTCTGGACGTTATAAAGCCAAGAAAGTAGGGTTTTGATGCTCCCAGAGATTTAAATGTTTTGATTACCAGTTCATTGAACTGAGCAGATAAAATCCTGTATTGCCACGGATTAAAATAAGAAGGAACTTCTCCCGCTAACATTCCTATATGGTATTCATATTGAAAACCATTCTTGGTATCGGTTTCGTACATCTCCCTGAGTTCTTTATAGCCATCGACTTTGCGATTCTCCAGCATATCCCCGTCAGAAAAAATCCATGGTTCAGAAGAGATATGGTAAAAAACAGTATAGAAGCTAAGAATGCTGAAAAATAAAAGTAAAGTAGTTGTATGTAGGATACTGTCATTGCTAAACATAAAAAATCACCTATTTTACAAAAAGCTAAATATTGCAGTTTGAAAGAGGAAGAGCAATATTGAGTATGGGTGGAAAGCCGCGTGGCTATTTTGAGACAGTATATATCCATCGCAAGGTAATAATATGCATCTATAACACTTGCCTATTTACGCCTAGCTGTGTCGGAATTGCTTGCTATGCAGGTAGTAGAGCGGTAAAGCACCCGCCACGCTATCGACAGCAATCTATGCGCAGTGAATGCGGGAATTATTGGCACGCATCTCTTTCCGACAGTTTAATATGGAAGAGTACTCCTCTATCATCATACTTTTAGTCATATCATCATACTTTGTCCCACGAGCATCAAACCAATAAACACCATAACAAGACCAATGACACCTATCGTGCCTAGCTGCTCATCAAATAACAGAACACCTACAAAAATGAGTACAGCCTGGGTCCCAAAGGTAATTAACGTGTATGCTTTACTGACCGGGAGTGTACGCAACACTATTGCATAAACGACAAATGCGACCGCGTAAAAAAATAGCGCTATACCTGCAAGACTTAACTCTCTAAGGGGCACCGCAATAAGAGGTAGATTTCCAATAGAAAGGGCATATTTTTTTAGGAAGATACTAGCCAGCGTATTTGCAGCAATGGCTGTTATAACAAGAATGATTGTAGACATGATCACTCTAATCGACCTTTTTAAATACCAGAAGTTCATGACCGTATGCGAAGCGACTGTATGTCGATACTTTATCTAAGCGAAGTCCATTACTAGACCCCCATTTCTTTATATTTTCCAAAGGAACATAATGGATTATCTGTCTTGCAATAATGATATCGTGCAACCGATTAAACAGATTTTTCCACAATGGTTTATCGGCCATATCCTTATAGATAAAGATACCTCCGTCACAAAGCCTATCTATACAGGTTGAAAAAAAATGTTTTTGCTTTGATGGTTCTATATGGTGCATCACATCTACTAGAATAACCACATTGAATTCTCCTCTAGGGATTTCATCTATACTTTTTGATGTATAAAATTGGAGGCTTGTTTCGTTTATATGTAAAGCTGCTTTTCTAGCAACCTCAATGGCAGGCGCATTTACATCGCAACCAATCCCAGATACGATTTTATTTTGTATCGCCATAGAAATCAGCAACGCACCAACTCCGCAACCCACATCTAAAACCGCGCTTTTTGATGGGATACAATCCAAAATTGGCTCCGGTGGGCATATGGCAGGCCTTGCTGATATCAAAGCTTTATGTAACCAGTTGGCTTCAGAATAAGCAGAAAGAAGTGTTGTCGTATTCATTCGTTTCCAAAAAAACGGTTAGTGAGTCAAACCAGTGATTAAGCGTGGATTTCTCATCCGAATTCCCCTTATCAATTAACAATATAATAACAATAGCATGCATCTTTAGCCAGCTTAGAAAAGCAGATTGTGCGCTATGTTAATCGTTTAATACGTATTCTGATAAAGATTCTTTCGCTCAATTGTTGCGCGTTTGTTTTCCGTTTTTATGTATCTCAGGCTCTAGATAACGCTCATAGACTCCCCAATCATCAATGTAGTACCGACTGATACTGAAGGGTAAAAGCAACGTTTTCAGCTATTGGGAAACAGTGTCTTTGTGGTTACCAAAAAAGACAGCGAAGAGTACAGTATCAAATAAAAGGGATTGAACGTTTTAGTGTCTATACTCATAGCGGTAGAGAATTAGGCGTAGCACAGATCAAAACTCCCATCCATTAAAGAAGTGATTTTCTCATGATGCTGATCAATATTTCTGAAGAACTCAATACAGGATCTTCGAAAAGATCCGATATCTTTGTGATACTGGTTATGCAGAACTTGCTTCTTAAAAAAAGCCCCACAAGCGCTTGATTAAATTCAAATTGGGCGAATAGCTGGGTAAAAACACAAACCTTACCCTGGGATGATCTTTTAGCGCTTCTTGAATCTGTTTGGGATAATGGTATTTCGCATTGTCTGCGATTAGTAGAATCTTAAGTTTTTGAGTTCTAGGAGGTTATAAATAGCTGGCCATATAAACAACAGTAGCGGTTAATAAAAAAATAATCCTGCTTGTCTTGTCCTGTATTGCGAATAATACCGGGTCATCATTCATTTCTTCTCGGTGAGATTTCATCCAGATCCAGCTTATCCAGAAAAGTTGCAAGGGACAGATTAACCAAAGTATTTGTGGGGTATTATAAAGCAAGTCTACTTCGGGACTATTTATGTATAAAGCGAGTACCAATACAGATATATACCCGCTCGCTGTCCCTAGTGACTGCAATAGAGATAAATCAGAGGCTAAGTAGCTTCTGCCTGATATAGTTTCAATATTAATGCGTTTCATGACTAAAAGTTCCGAGTAACGTTTTACAAGGGCCAAGCTTAGAAACAAAAAAATGGAAAAGGCGAGTAGCCAGAATGAAGGATAGATTAGAAAGGCTGCCGATCCAGCTAGGATCCTCATGGTATAGAGAATTGCTAAGAATAGTACATCTACAATAATACGATTACGTGCCCAAAACGAATATAAAAGGGTCAAAACGTAGTAACCCAATAGGATAGCTGAGAAAATTAGGGGGAGGACTATTGTGGATATAATAAAAGAACAAACTAAGAGTGCAGGGACTAGGATAGTGCCATATTTTATGGGCATCTTACCTGCTGCGAAAACACGGTTGCGTTTTTTTGGGTGTTGTCTATCCGATTTTAAGTCTAACAAATCATTCAAAATGTAAACACTGGATGCGCAAAAGCCAAAGGCTATGAAAGCCGTTCCAGCCGTAAGCACTATAGCGGCATCATTAACCCTATGGGCGGCTAGTAAGGGCGCGAAAAGGAGTATGTTCTTTAACCACTGATGTATTCGTATAGCTTTTAGTAAGTTGGGGAAAATCGCCCCGTCATCCTCAAAGATATGTTGTATATTTGAAATACTATGTACTTTGTTTTTTACGCCCATTTCTGGATTAACAACTATGGACTGCCGTGAATGCTGCCAAATAACAAGGTCGTCTTTGCTATTGCCTGCATAATCAAATCCTTTTTCACCAAATTCCCTTAGCAATAGACTAAGTTTTTTGCGCCCCGATAAATTAATATTTTCATGAGTGGCGAAGGTTTCTTTAAAACACCCTAAGTATTTTGAGACCCCTTGGGCAAGAGATTCATGCGCTGCAGTAACAAGATAGAGAGTTCTGCCGGCAGCTTTTTCATCCTCAAGATGCTTCAAGAACTCTTCTTGGTAGGGTAACAAAGAAGCATCGAGGTCGACACGAATAGCGATCTGCTCTTTCAAATGAGCCTTGCCCTTATATAGCCAAAAGGGTAAGAGGAAAAGGAAGAAAGGCCTATTTTTAATTAATACTAGAAATGACTCGATTAAGAGATCGGAACGAACGATAGTACCGTCAAGGTCGACACAAAGGGGTATTGAATCATTTGAGTCCATATTCATATACTGAAGTAATTTATGGTCTGGCACACTAGTGTCCGGTTTAACTTTTAGTCGTTTGTAAGCTATTGTTTTCTCGTTGTTGCATAGAGAATTAATGAGCTGCACAATCTGAAATCAATGACTTAAGATCAAAAAACAGCTCCAAACAGCTTAACCGGACAGTAGTGGGTCTGGCAATAAGTATTAGACCAAGAATTACAAAAAAGCTACCAATTACTCTTGCGGCAGAGATATAACTCCCTAAAAATGCCTTTTCAAGTATTAGGGTCACTACTGTCCGGTTAAGCATCTGCGAGCCCTAAAAGTAGTTGTTTAGAGTCCGTTTTCTTTGTCGTACCCGGGTCAGGGTCAGGGTTAGGGTTAGGGTTAGGGTTAGGGTTAGGGTTAGGGTTAGGGTTAGGGTTAGGGTTAGGGTTAGGGTTAGGGTGAAGAAGTGTGAGCATAGACATTCGAGCGGTCAAATTGATTGAGATTCAAATCAATCGTGGTGGAATCAATCAGACGAACCATGTCCCGAGCCTCTCTATTAGGAAGGTGACTGCGTGTCTGTTCAAGTAAATAGAAGAAGGTCTCCAAGAAGATGGCGGTTGGGCGTTTACGATTGGCATCCGCCAACGAGGAACGGTGAAGGGTGCGTGTTCCAAGATGATAATGGTGAGACTGCTGGCTATTAAATGTTTCCACTAGATCGTATAAAGGTTGCCTGCCCGACAGCTGTGCAAAGAGCAACGCAAGTAACTGATCCCAACACGACAATGAGCGGATCCGACGATCTTCCCTAATGGCGATCAACCATGGCTTGGAAGCGCTGACGCGGTAGGAATTTTAAGAGTTGATGAAAGATACTGTTAGAATGGTTCATGCCTGAGTCCTGTTTGGAAAATAGCTGTCTCGAGAACCGCTATTTTACCGCAAACTGAGAGGACTCGGGTTCTTCAGCGGGGCTCCTTTTTCTTTAACCGGACAGTAGTGTAGTCGCGGCATACCAATTTTAAGTAGTAATTGAGCTATGGATGAAAAGCTTACGCTTACGAGAATTAGAGTGCAAACCGTATATCTCATTATTTATAAGCCCAAAAATAAACGATTTATTGTGTTGGTAGGGTTTGGCTAGGAAAAGCCAGTATGTAGAGCCTGCTCAGGAAGTCTGAGCGGTGGAAAATAATCTGCATTGGGTTTTGAATATCGCCTTCGACGAAGATAGCAATCGCACCCGTAAAGGCTACAGTGCTGCCAATCTTGCGGTTATTCGGCATATCGTATTGAATCTGATAAAGAACGACAAAACATCAAAGGTGGGGATTAAAGCCAAGCGGGCTAAAGCAGGCTGGGATAATCATTATTTGCTTAAAATCCTCGGGGGCATTTAAGCCCGATTGCTCTAACTATACCTGTGAACTGGTTCTTAGCTTTTGTTCTAGTCTAGGAAAGGTCAAGTTCGCTCAAGAAAGTTCCAATAATGGGGTTCCGGGGTCTAGACCGATGGGCGCAGATACAGGGACACTACTCTAGTATTTGCGGTAACGCTCCTTCAGTACCAGCGCTAGAAAATGTGGCGCAGAGACGAAATTTCGCCGCCACATGCGGCGTGGTTCTTTAAACATCCGGTACAACCATTCCAACCCATTTTTATGCATCCATTGCGGCGCGCGCGGTTGAGTCTCGGCATAAAAATCGAATACGGCGCCGATAGAGCCAATAACAGCAGTGTTGAGTTTTCTACGATTGGTGTGTGCCCATGTCTCTTGTTTGGGCGCGGTCATTCCAATCCAAAGAACGTCAGGATTGAAAGCATTGATGGTTTCTAATATACGGTCATTCTCTTCCGTACTCCATGTGCCGAACGGGGGAGACAGGCTTCCAGTGGCTTCGATTTCGGGATAGTCTTTATCGGCTTTGGCCTTAATTCTAGCGAGGACATGATCGGTTGAGCCTAGAAAGAACACACGCTTGCCACCCGCATCATTGGCTTTGTTCATGAGGGAAAAGAAATAGTCTGCACCAGTGATACGTGGCGTTATTTTAAGTCCTCCCAACTTACCTCCCAGTACAACTCCAATACCATCCGCTACTACCTGATCTGATTTATTAAGTGCCTCTTGGAAAAATTTGTCTGTGCTATAGATGTTCACATATTAAATTTCTCATTCACTATGGTAGAGGCGTCGCATGCAATGTCTCTACGGGAAATTATTTAAGTGAAAGTCTATAGGTGGCATTAGCGCAGCTCCATCCACCAAAGAAGCTACAAATAAACCCGGATGCGCTCGCGCGCTTATCCAGGCTACTTGCCAACCACTGCATACATGGATTGTAAATATGATTTACAATCCATGCATGATCAAAAGACGTATCCATTCCTATCTGGCCGAATTAGCGAGCTACTACCCGGTGGTTGTTCTCACAGGGCCACGCCAGTCTGGTAAGACGACACTGAGTCAGCAGGTTTTTTCTGAGAAAACCTATATATCTTTGGAGCCGATTGATACCCGGAGTTACGCCACTGAAGATCCACGCGGATTTCTTGACGAATACAAACAGGGGGCCATTATTGACGAGGTGCAACATGCCCCTGATTTACTCAGTTATATTCAGGATTTCGTCGATAAACACCCAGAGCCGGGTCGGTTTATTCTCACGGGTTCGCAGAATTTCATGCTGTCGCAATCAATCTCGCAATCGTTGGCGGGACGTTGTGGCGTCCTCACCCTGCTGCCACCTGATTGGAGCGAGCTGCAACAGTTTGACAACACTCCCGAGGATTTGTTTTCACTGCTTTGGCAAGGTCAATATCCACGCATTTATGATCGTGAAATTCCCGCGCAACGTTGGCTGTCGGACTATGTCACAACTTATGTACAACGCGATGTCCGCCAAATTACCCAGGTAGGGGATTTAAACGCCTTCACCGCTTTCCTCAAACTCTGCGCAGGGAGTACGGGGCAGGAAATCAATTTGTCCCGACTCGGTAATGATACTGGTATATCTCACAATACCGCCAAGGCATGGTTATCCGTATTGGAAACAGCATGGCTTACTTTCTCACTTCCCGCATGGCATAAAAATATCCGCAAGCAGGTTATCAAAGCGCCGAAGCTACATTTTATCGATACCGGATTGGTTTGTTTTCTTCTCGGAATACGCAGCGCGAACGAATTGCGCCATCATCCCTTGCGCGGAGCCATTTTTGAAAGCTGGGTAGCTTCGGAAATCCTGAAGGATTTTACCCACCAAGGGCGCACACCGGCGCTCTATCATTACCGGGAACCGCGTGGGCTCGAAATAGATCTTATAATCGAATCAGCCGAAAAACTTCATCTCATGGAAATTAAATCAGGCGCAACAATTAGTAGCAGCTTCTTTAAAAACCTAGCCAAATTCAGAGCACAGCATTCGAATATTTCAAGCATCGACTCATCGCTAATTTACGCGGGAAGCGACAATTATCGAAGGCAAGATACTCAAGTTATAAGTTGGAATAGTATTACATCCAGCCTCGCGTTAGATGTATCGAAGCATCCAAGATGAAACGGTTTAGCTGTTTAGCTGTTTAGCTGTTTAGCTGTTTAGCACCGTAGGGTGGCATAAGCGCAGCGCCATCCACCAACTTGGTTCGCGATAAATATCAACAAAACCCGGATGGCGCTACGCTTATCCAGGCTACTTGCTTAGTTTTAATACTGACCAATAATCTTTTCGGCTGGCTTGCCAATGGGAGAGTAGCTCGTGTTTTTTGTCGAACTGGGCTCCGATGTTGAGTGAGACCACCAGATTACACCTGCAAACCAGGGTTTATTCGCAAAGGTTTTATAAAGTGCTTCATAGGCGTTTGATTGTTCCTGTAAATCAACCGTGTTGCTGCTAGGATCGTCCCAAGGGTGATGAATGTTACCTTTAGAGCTTCGATATCCCATCTCTGGAATTAAGATGGGTTTGTTCCATTCCTGGGAGTAATTTTCTAACCGCTCGACAATTGGTTTCCATGCTTCCAGCATGTCTTCTAAGGTAGGGTTGGTATTGTCTTCTGGAATCAAATCGTAATATGCGTCTATGCCAATATAATCCAGCGCATCCCACCAGTTGACGTTTGAAATATCAGAGCGATAGGTTTCCGTTTGATAGTTTTCGGCGTAAATAAGTGAGCCGCTGTAACGTTGACGAATAATAGAAATTAATTCTCGCCAATGTGCTTCTTGTTTTTCTGCATACATTAGCTCCATACCCAGGCTTAATCGTTCAACACCATTTTCTGCTGCAAGGTCGGCATAGTACGAAATAAACTGGGTATATGCGTCAAACCATTCGTCCCATTTTTCAGAATCAAAATCCTTTCCTATTTCGCCAAACCAGTGCGTGGAATCGTTCGCCAGTTCTAGGTGAGGATAGAGGAATACCTTCAGGCCCAAGGAGTGGGCCTTTTTAATCGCATGGATTAACGACTCATCTGAAGGGGTTATGCCATTTTTAGAAGAGCGATAAACCGAAGTTGAATTAATATTGTCTAATAGCTGAGGCGCAAGAAGACACGTCCATTCAACACCCGTAGCAGCGATTCTCTCAAGCTCTCGGTCGGCTTTAGCAGAGGCATAGCCTTGATAGGTATTATCTTCAAGAAAAATACCGTACTGCTTGGCTTGCACGGCACTGGAAAAAGGGAGGATAACGAGAAGGCTAAGTATAAAAACGTATGATACAAGGCTGTTCCAACTTGGCTTGTTTGGAGTCATTATCAATATCCCTGAGTTTGGTGATTTGGCGCATTGTATAATCAGTGCAGGCCTATTCCTAGACCCAAGCCGATATTACAGCAGCTCCCGCTAAACGCCACCCTCCATTTTTCAGCCAAAGTTTTAGCCCTCAGGTAAAAAATGGAAATGTTTC
>JAUTBT010002625.1:0-10013 GCA_032361225.1 Lepetodrilus schrolli | reverse complement strand
AATACAGTCGTGAAAGATTAAAACTTATGATATAAACCAATTTCTTTTAAAAACGATAAGATGAGATGCCCAGGAACTAGGGTGAAGAGATGTCTGAGACTTGGCGAGGAGTAAAACCCGACACGCTGAGGGCAAGAAGGGCAAGAAGGGCAAGAAGGGGGACAAGAAAGGCAAGAAGGGAGACAGACAAGAATTAAAGGAGACATATGGGAGTAGAAGGCTAGAAGTAAGGTCTCCGTGGAGAGAGTGTTTAGGGTGGGGGAAGACGGGTGGAGGTGGGGTGTGTGGGGGGATTAATGTGAGACATGATCTGATACAGGAACATGTCCACACAATACTGTCATGTTTCTGCAAACACGGCCAGGACAAAGAGGCCCCCGCAGTACCGTGTTACGAACCCCTGTTCTCACCCTCCAGACGTAGGTCTCGTCCAAGCGCGTCACCCGAGAAGCTATAGGAGCACGACCTGACAATGTTCCATCACGAAAATATTTGTGCTGCAGTGAACGTTGAATTTTTATTCTTCAATTCAACTGGGTACTAAAAATATTGACAAATGGTTCTTATTCAGTTAGATCGCTAGCAAAAACACACGTTGATCTGTTGACGACGTGTTACCAGACGTCTACAGTTTCAGATCCGTCTGTCAATAGTAGTGGTGGTGTCTGACAGAGGGCAGATTTGCCATAAATGTTTCAGAAATAGTGTGTGCTTGCTTAAAGAATACATAGTCAGGGAAGAGAGAGAGAGAGAGAGAGAGAGAGAGAGAGAGAGAGAGAGAGAGAGAGGGGGGCAGAGAGAGAGAGAGTTTAACGTCGCTGCGGAAATCTTTTACCCATTTGCGACGATGAGAGAGGGAGAGAGAAAGAGAGAGAGAGAGAGAGAGAGAGAGGGGGGAGGGAGAACATCATATATACTTATAGTTACAAAATAATATAAATTATAGGTAATTGAGACATAATGTTGGCAATATCAGTGACCATCTGGATGTAAACTTCTCAAATCACTGGATGAGAATGCCTACTATCTCTACATAACATGAAGCAATTGATAACATTTTAGCAATATTAGTGACCACCTGGATGAAAATGTTTCCAATCTGGAAGAGAATGTCTCCCTCTCTCGACACAAGGCAATTCAGATAAAATATTGGCAACATCAGCGACCAACTGGATGAAAACTTCTAATGGATGAGAATATTTTCTGCGTATAATCATCCTCGTACTACAGGGGCACTTAATGAGTTAAAATGAATGGCAGCATGAAAAACATGCCAGAAATGGTTTGATTAAAAGTGAAGTATATGATTGAACACAAGGAATGATGAAATAGTGTGAATACAATAGAATTAAGTATGCAATGGTGAAACATTAAAATTTATGATACAGACCAATTTCCTTTAAAAACGATAGGATGCGATGCCCAAGAACCTGGGTGAAAAGATGTTTGATGTTCGGCAAGGAGTAAAACCAGGCACGTTGAGTTGCAAATTCCACACAGTCAGACAAACAATTTAGGAGCTATAAATAGAACAATGATAAAATATATTTCATTGGATAGATTTTTTACACCAAAGGATTTCTTTAGTTGCATGGCTGTTTGCGCAAGTTTCCCTTATGATGTGAGTCCGGAACGGAATTAAGTACCGCTGGGGTGCGAGGATGGCGTATAATATGAAGTAATTGAGACAAAATACTGGCAATATTACCGACCAACTGGATGAAAACGTATCCTAGGATGGATGAGAATGTTTTCTGTCTCTATATGATGCAATTCAGACAAAATGCTGGCAATATCAGCAATAGCTACCAGCAGATGGATGAACATGTCTTCTATAAAACAGTACAGCTCGTTGAGAACGTGTCTGCTATACTGACTACCTCTCCGTGTCGCCAGAGGCAAAGTCACCCCCCCCCTCTCTTCACCCGTCCATCATTAACTCGCAGATTCCCCAGCTTGTCATTTCCAGCGAGGTGCACTCATCTATATTATCTATACAAAAGACGAGGAATGCCTGCGTCTGAAAGCATCTGAGGAGAGTTAGTCAACCAGAGACTGGTAAACCTGAGTGAGACGAGCATAGACCAGTACACCTGAGCGAGACGAGCACATTTCCTGCTTGTTCAATGAGTATCTAACACAGTCTGGTTGTATCAAGAGCTTCTCGGCTCAGAATAAAACACCCGCCGTGATTGTCTCGACTGAGAGGATTTCGTGAAGTGGTGCCTGTACAATGCGGAGACTATGGTGTACCCACTAGTCGTGGTGGCCACTCACAGTGGGTTGTATCATGCTACACTATAACCGTAACATTGGGTGAAGATGAAGGACTGTAGAAGAGCTGTATACATTCTGGTCGTTGAGGACAATCATCTCAAAACATGGAATTGCAATTATTATATGGTTATAACAAGCTATAGAGCACGAAGCGGAGTGGGAATTGGCCATTGTGGGTTCGAAGGATAGTTTTCTTGGTCTAGACGCAACACTGAAAATTGAATTCTCCTTGTGACCTCTTATGACACACTTTTACATACATCTTTTTTGGATAGGATCAGATTTCACTTATAACCAGTTGACCGGATCCAAAAATGGACAGGGATTTCTTAAATGTGGATGTAGTGGTCAAACTAAGTTTCGTACAAATAGGTGCAAGTGTTTCAAAGCTAAGCTCAAATGTAACAGTCGTTGTCATCATAGGTTGACCTGCTCTAACAAGTAATGTATTCTTATTAAGTGTTATTTGCTGATGTGAGACACAAATACCATGCCTCACTACAGTTCTGTGAAGAAATGAAGAAATAAACATTCTTGAGCAACATAAATACCATGTAACATGTTGATGTCAGACATAAATACCATGTCTCATGTTGATGTCAGACATAAATACCATGTCTCATGTTGATGTCAGACACAAATACCATGTCTCACTACAATTCTGTAAAGAAATGAAGAAATAAACATTCTTGAGCAACATAAATACCATGTCTCAATACAAGTTTGTGATGTTTATTAATGCTTGTATAATTATGATACTTCTTGAATAAATGAAGAAATAAACATTGTGAATGACATTTTGGCCATTTAATAAGTCGAGTATATATACAATTTAGTAATATACTGAAAAATCAATTCAGTCATTTCGTGAAATGACTGGTCATTCATTTTAGCCATTTCATGAAATGACTGACTATGTCGGTCATTTCACGAAATGTCTGAACATTTCAGCCATTTCACGAAATGACTAGTTTCACAATCTGACTGTAACATATACCCTCGGCACTCGAAGGAGCAGTAATCTTGCCCAGATTCCGGGATAATGGTGGATTAGTCGTCGTCAGCCTCATCACTCATCGCACAGAGAAGGATGCGCGGTGGGCCTATTTTACACTCTTTAGTAAACAATGACATTCTATAATTTGAGAGTTATAAATTACAGTTAAGAATTCATTTCAAAATATATCATTAGAAACAATAAAACAGTCTCGATTATCTAAGTATAATACCAATGGTTTACGGGAAATAGGGTAATTTACATTAATTATATTTCAACAATTTCCTGATTGTTAGGCAACGTGAAAAGACTGCAGATATATAGATTAATAAAATATATACTATTAATCTAATATATAATTAAGACATGCACTAATCTAATTCGTTATTGGAAATATTGATAATAATCGAACTAAGGTATCACGTGTCTATCACATGACCGATGTAGTTCTAATATGGCAGCGACCGTGAGATTGCCGAGAGGACTGTGTGCCAGTCAGATAGGTTAGCCGAGTGACGATGTGACTGTCATATTTTTTTTATAGCTTGCAATTATATATTTGCGAATTGTTTACATCACGTTAAAAAGTGCATTAAGCTCACAGCTACATGTTCTTGACGTCTGTTGAAAATGGCATGTTCTTTGATCTCACAAAGTGCAACATTCTAGTTACACCTGGGTGACCCAACCCATTGAGGATATCTGTGAGGTTTGATGTTGACATAGAAGCAATGAATGCACGTGTGAACGAGTCTGGTGCCACGTTATCCTTGCATGGTCGATATTTCACGTTGTAACTGAATGAAGCCACTTCAAGTCGCCAGAATTGAATCTTGTTGTTCTTAATCTTTGCACATTTTCTGTTCTCGATCATGAAGGCTACTGAGCGTTGATTTGTCACTAGAGTAAAATCGCGACCAGCAAGAAAATGACGCCATTTCCGTTCAGCTTCTATGATAGCTGTTGCTTCCTTTTCAACGGGTGGATAATGGAGTTCACTACATTGGAATGTTCTTGACATGTACGCAACAGGTCGTCCACAATGGTTTAGTGTTGCAGAGATACACACCTCTGATGCATCACATTCAACCACAAACTGTTGACTTTCATCAATGGGGTGGAGTGTTGCTCTCTCAAGTTCCTTCTTGAGCAGGTCAAAGGCAGACAGAGCAGAGTTATCCAGTGGGAAGGATATAGCATTCACAAGAGGCTGTATCTTGTCAGAGAAGTTTGGTATCCACTTCGCATAGTAACCAAACATGCCCACCACTCTACGGAGAGATCCAACGTTTGTTGGAGGAGGTTACTCCTGGAGAGGGCGAAGTCGCTCCTGATCTGATTTGATGATATCATCACCCACACAGTAACCTGCTACTGTAATGTTGTCCAGATATGGGAAGGTGTCTTTGAGATGTTCCTCATCAACCATCTTGTGGCACACATTGGTGCTGAGTTTGAAATAATCAACTCAGGTTTACTTCCTCCAAATTCAATGATGACCCTCTCGAGTGCTTTCTGGAAGTCATCGCCGAGGATGATATCACTACAAAGGTCTTTGAACATACCAAATCGTGTGGATTTGTAGACACGTTGATTGAGGTCGATGTCTGTGGCCAATGACGTGTGTCATCAGGTTCAGTTGTTCGGCCACTGTCTGACTTATGAAGCGATCAGAGCTTCCGGAGTCGATGAGTGCTGACAGAGTATTTCCATAGACGGAAACATTCACAGAAGCCTGTGATAGACTCTATGGACACGCAGCTGCGATTGAGAAAATGGTATGTAAGAACACTTCAGCCGTTGAACTTGGTTTTCGACATGCATACATATCCAAAATGTCCCCTTTCCCCCCCACAGTTGCTACATACAGAATTACGTGCCGGGCAACTTCTTCTATTGTGAATTGAATCACATTTCTTCTTTGGCACATATGACATGTTGAGCAAGAGAGTGATCCTTGGGCATAGGAACTTCAGCATGCTGATCTGTCCGAGAACTTGGCACCGCTGCAGTTACAGGAATGCTGGGCATGGCGTATGCTTCAGAGTTTTTCTGTGCCAAGTCTAAGGAGTTTACTTGATCAAAGGCAGCTTTGAGGTCGTCGAGTGTTCTCCAGAAGACGTTGCTGAATTAATGGATATGCTATTCCACTGAAGAAGCAATCACGGACCAGCTCCTCACGGTATTGTTCAGCAGTAACATTTTTGACATTGCAGTCCTTGCTGAACTTTCGAAGTTCTTGGAGCAATTCTGTGAGAGTTGCACCAGGTTTTTTGTCTTATGGTTGCGAGTGGGTGGCGAGCGAATATCTCATTCGGAGTTTTGATGTACAGTTGTGTTAGAGTCTCTATTGAGGCGTCGTAGTCGGCACACTCCTCGATATCGTCGTACACGTTGTGTGACACATTGTCGACGAGAGTTCTGAACTCCACCACATTCATCGATAAAAGTTCTGAGGGTCCTGTGCCAGTGTTTCCATTCTTTGGCAGCTGAGGGAGAGTTCGGATCCAGGTCAAGTCGAGTTGGTTTCAGAAGATTGTCCATATTTATTAAGTTGAATAAATTGTTGTAACTTTCGATATTAGGCTTTATTCAACTTAAAAGTCAGATAAACATCACATGAGTCATGGAAACAAAGTGTCACACACTAATTTGTAAATGAAATATTATGTCAATTATAAAATTGTTATTTCCATAAAATGAAGAAGTATTGAGAAAGAGATCTAGAACCTATCTATTAACTCACAACTCGACAACGCATAGGCGCACGATCATACATACACCAAGCACTAGCGTGATGTTGATGTGTGCTTCTGTATCAAAGAGAACCAAAACAAATACAGACTTGGCACCGCGTTGCATTAATGGATTTCTGTAGACAAATTATTCACGGTTCTTCTACCTTCCTCAAATACACTATTTCGTAAAAATAAAAAAAAGTATTGTATTCAATGTGTTATTGTTCATCATCCATTTACAGACGCTCCATTGCGAGATTAACTATGCTATCAAGCAGAATTAATGCTTGTATTCTTTTCTGACCTCGGATAGTCTCAGAGTGTTCCAAAATGTAATTTTAATAATTATAGTTCATAATGTTGAAATTCTTCCAGTACATCAGCGTATACATGTATCTATCTATAACCACGGATTGCTTACCGATTTTTTTTAAATGGCGTTAAACAATAATTAATATATTAAGTCTATCGACATTGCGTAATCATACTTGCATGCGTAAACCTTGTCAAAGTTTCATTATTTTATGCTATCGTATATTTTCCATTAAAATAACATGTTTTTAATTAAGTTCCAGGGTTTTGAGCTTAGAAATCGATATACAATATTTAACTTGTATTTAGTTGATCAACTTTCGGTGCATGTCGCAATGACTAACACTGGCTCCACAATGACTAACTTCTCAATGAGTAACACTGGCTTCACATTGACGAATACTAGCTTCACAGTGACTAACAAATTAACTAGACATTTGCTTTAATATATACACAACACTAGTAAATATGTGACTGTTAAACTGTTTCTGTACGTTAACACTACTTTGAAACAATCATAATCATAATGATAATTTTCATAATGATAATTAGTGGACAATAATGTACCGGTAATTTGGTATGGATATCAATAGAGGATAGTTAAGATAAGATAACTTAATATAAGATAATACTTTATTTCCCAGAAGGGAATTGTAGTTTCAATACAAGTGTGCCTTGGTCGATTGATAAGGTATTGTTAGACACGAACAGTCCCATCAACTAACTATGCTATTACGCTCAATTAGAAGCACGCAATATTATATTTCTGAGAAAATGTTATCTTTACACATTTATATACTATTATAATGAGAAGACCATGACGGCAATACCTACAGTTATTTGATATTAAATATGAACTTTTTGGTGTGCATGTATGCATGTACTACTGTACTACTACTAATAATATGCACATTTATATTACGTCAAATCCACGCTCGAAAGCATGCTCATAATATGGATCATAATACACAGTATATGAAGAAAATCAATTAAAAATGACACCAGTTTCAATGTCACGTTGCTAAATTTATATCAAGGTGACGAAATGTGTAGCAAATCAGTACTGTATTCAGAGACGATCACTAATTGTCTACATTGATTTTGATCCAACACAAACAGTCGTGCGTAATGTCCAACCACATTAGTAGCGTCTGGTGCCCAAAGTTGTTTTAGCTATTAGTCAACGACGGACTTACTGATACACGAAGAAATCGGAATAGTCGAGTGGATAAGCCAATCAGTCTAGGAATCAACGAGGAGTACGAGAACGGATTAACTTAAGAACTTACATTATATTGCTACGAAGGAAAGCAGACAGAGTGTCTGGATTAAGTGATAATCTCAATACATTTAAATTAAATTGTTTGTTTTGTCATTAATCAGGCTAACACTGGAAACATTGTCGTCATTGTTTATATGCATTGAAAACAAACAAATAAATTATGTTTTCCTTGTAAACTTCCAATTGAAATAAATACGAAAACTAGTAAAGCGAGTACGTTTATTATACAGTTCAGGTTGTCATAGTAGAATCTTGCTATTGTACATAATTAGGTATACAGTTAAATCAATATCAGTTCCCAAAATATGAATGTTCATGCATGCATGGCAGTATGTATACACGTTGCCTACATATGCAAATTAGCAAGATTAAACATTCAATATTTTTAATATATAAGTACAGCTTTCATCAATGATAGCAATACTCGTACCTTATACTAGAATACTGAATAACAATGCAAGGGTTACATACGATGATAAAACAAATTTATATAACAAATTTATATAAACAAATTTATAAACACAATGTTATATTTATATAAACAAATGTATAAAAACAAATTTATGAACACAAATGTATAAAAACAAATTTATATACACAAATTTATAAAAACAAATTTATAAACACAATGTTATATTTATAAAAACAAATTTATAAAAACAAATTTATAAAAACAAATTTATAAACACAAATTTATAAAAACAAATTTATAAACACAAATTTATAATTTTTTTTTTATAAAAACAAATTTATAAAAACACCACTCGGCCATTGTATACGACACCGAAAAAATACATAAATACATACACGTAAAACCACGGAATCAAATTATTTTAAATGACATACATGTGTACAAGGGATGGCCAGCGCCGCTCATGTGTTTATCCCACGTTAATTAACCTCAAAGTGTCTCAGACACTTTATTAGATTTGTTTCGCTATAGCGGGTAGGATCATCGGCATTGGGCGACTAACATTGTTTTAACTTCTGGACTAAATCAGGACGGTACCACAACGCACGGAGTTCGACCAGCTGACCAGTGGTCACTTAGCGGTCTAATTAGGCTACTGTATTGTGATGAGTCCCAGACGTCTCGTCGGAATTATCTATTTTCTCAATTGTATGTGGAACGGGATTAGTACCGTTCGTCCAGATTGTTTGGTTAACCAGTAATCAGCGAAACAAACATAGCGTTAGACTAAACCCATTATGTCGCCATGGCTTTGTACGACAAACGTTATTTTGTTTCGACGCGAAATCAACTCTTCCCCATTTTAATTTATCTTACACGAAAATAACACGACATGCATTGCAATAGTTAAAACAAATACAGTAACTGTGTTGCTTTTACCCAATCCCATGACAGTTTTGGTCATAATTATGTTTAAAGTTATAAACGGAAAGTATTATATACGAAAATAACATACATGTACACGTCTTTCGGAAGATCCCAGCTATAATCATGATAATAATTATTTTACTCCATATACATCATATTCACTTCATAGGGTAATCGTTCACTATTGGAATTAATATCGTATATTGAATTGCTCGCTAAATGCATAAGATTTGATGCATACTTTTATCTGGCATTTCCCAACCATACACAGTAGTAATCCGGTAATAATTAAAACGCATTGGTACCCGCGCCGTACTCATTCCCAGACTAAACGTCTCGATCAGTTGATTGGTATTAGCAGTGGTCGGTGACGAAAGTTGTTTTAGTGATTAGATGTTTTAGAAAGGTGTAGACAAAGACGCGTCTCCATCGTTAATCACGGTTCCGCATTATTCTTCTAAATGACTATGAAAACACAAGTCTGTGCATTCCATTCGCCAGAGTACATAATCGCTGGTTAGACTCTCATGCTCAATCGTTTGAAAGTGTTCATTTCCTAATCATAAAAGTATACAACTTGGCGGGAAATAACATGTAATGTTATGTGTCTGAATGATCGATATCAATACAGCTTCAAGTCATACACACGCACACACACACGCACACACACACACACACACACACACACACACACACACACACACACACACACATGCTGCCTTCTTCCAATAATAGCAATACGGTTCATAACCCACAATCGTTTTTAACATGATTTCTTTGAGGCAACTGTGACCCTTATTCAACCTCTAAGGCATTTTTTTGGTCAATTTATTTCTTAGTGTGGGTTAAACGTGGACACATGACCCACAAGCCACATTCCAAACAATTACCACCGATAGCAATATTACCCTTCGCCATGCGATGCCTTGCCGTATCTGTATTCAAGGGAATACCACTAAACTTCAGTCAGCTACGCCAAACACGTTGTAATACACACACACACACACACACACACACACACACACACACACACACACACACACACACACACACACACACACCCACACA